>JARPMJ010007137.1:0-45740 GCA_033366665.1 Phoxinus dragarum | reverse complement strand
CACAGGTCGGGGCGGGTCAAGCCAGACTGCACCCACCCCTGAAGACCGGAACCACCTCGAGGAACGTGTCAAGGACCAGACAGACAAGGGAATAAAATAATGACAGTTTATTTTATTATATTAAAAATGGTAAATTGGATAAGTTCCTAATTAAAACCTTCCTCTTGCTGCCAGGGCCGTTCAAGCGTCTCTGGACCTCCTGGAACAGGAGGAGGGGAACGGTCGTGGCGGGCCGGGGGCTCGTTGAAGGGGGATCAGGGGAAATCCTCACACCGTCCAGGTAGGTATGCAAGTATGGGGGCCGAGCGAGTCACTGGAACGATATGGCAAGGTTTAACTGTTCGACAGTATATGAACACTCAGCTGAGGTACCTTCTTTCTTTCCGATTCGGGCAGATGTCCAATGGAGGACGCGTGGAGACCACCAGACGGGGAGGACACTTTATAGCGAAACGCTCCACTTGGCTGAGCACTGGAACGGTACAGTAAGGTTTGGCTGTTCAACAGTATATGTAACTTTCAACTGAAATACCTTCTCTTCTTCGGAACAGGGCAAGGCTTCAAGGAGGCGTATGAGGACCACCAGACGGGGAGGGACACTTGGAGCGAACGCTCCACTTGGCTGTGCACTGGAATAATACAGCAGGACTTTAACTATTCAACAGTTTAGGGAACATTCAGCTGAATTACCTTCTCCTTTTCTGGACAGGACAGAGGCTTCAAGAGGGCGTGTGGAGACCACCAGGCGGGGAGGACACTTTGAGCGGAACGCTCCACTTGGCTGGGCACTGGAACAAACACAGCACGGTTCTAACAGTTCAACGATATATGAAACACTCAGCATTAACGGAGCCGGGTCTTCTCAAAGCAGGAAGTTGGGCGCTTGTTTATCAAAAACCCCTCTTTAGAGACAGCGGGTGGGAAGACTGTAGGGAGGAGTGTGCACGGCAGACTTCTTTTACTTCTCCACACAACAATTTCACTTCACAGCACAAACCGTGTGAATCGTCACTTCAGACACTGCAATTCCACTCGCACACCCGTGCATTCGGGCCAGCACTCACCCACCGGTCTTTCTTCCACCAGATCGGATCTCGTCTTTGGCCAGGGCTTGACTTCGCTCCAGGAAAAGCAGAAGAATGGTGCAGCGATTATCACATTCGGCAAGGAGAGGACAGAAGTTGGAGTCAGATCAACAATTCACTCTGTGTACTAGTTCACTCGTGCCACTCACTTTCCAAACTCTCAACACCACTTCAGTGTTAGTGCATATATAAACAACGGATCCAATACTCATCACTTTGCGTCCTTCCCACTGCTGACGATATTCCTTAGGTTTTCGCTGACAAATCCTTCACCCTTTTCTTTCTACTTCTCAGCTTCGATTTTCACCCGTTCCACAGCCCAGCCTCAATAAAAAGAACAACCCGCCAACGAGCACAGTATCACACAAGAGGAGAACACCCCCACAGTCTGTTTTCTCTCTGTTTTTAAAGCCCCATCTCAAATGTGTCCCTCTAACAGTGTTCCCTGTAATTGCCCCCACACCTGCTGTCACTCAGGCAATTGGCCTCGCTGCCATGGCAACAAATTCGCAGTGCATTCACCAGGATCTTGGTCCCGTTCAGGTTTTTGTCACCCCGTGACATAATCATATGCATATGTAAAATAACGCAATCATCAACATTTAACAGCAGATAAATCAGAACGGTCTAATGTTACTGAATGAACTGTGGGCGAGGACGAGCTACAGGGACTGGGAAGCTTCGACTCGATCCACTCATCTGTGTTTTCATCATCACTGTGAATGTATTCTTTGACAAAACAGGACTTTCTCAGCTTTTTGCACAAATGTTGTTTTAATAAAACTTTATAAAACACAGAAAGACACATATACAAACTTCAGCAACAGCAGTCAACGTCAATTGTCTTTTACAGAGCAGAGAGAATAACAACGGTTTCTGGGAAACTTTAGTGCAGATTTAACATTAAGAAACATTATTTACATGTATGCATTTACAACATATGAAATGAAGCACAATGTTACAATACAAATGTCAACAGTAGCTGGTCATTTAGCTAAATCTCTCATTTTGCCTTCCACATAAAGCATCCAACATATTTTGATCACCATTAGAAGTTATAGTAGATTTTAGGAGTTATAAAAGTATTCATTTCTATATCTCCTTTCCAGACTCACTTTTATCAGGGGCCGGATTTACCTCATATTGTGACATTGGCAAAGCAAGTTTTGGATAGAGTTTATTGTAGCTGTAGATATGTGGGCATTAGTTATTTTCTACTTCTGTTTTTTTTTTTTTTTTTTTTTTGGCCAGAATCTCACATTATAAAGAAGCGATACATACAGGCTATTTTGGCAACAAATGCAAGACACTCTTCTCTGCTCCTCAAATAAAAGATCACCCTTTATGTATACGTGTTTCTTAAGTAAAGAAAACGCTGTATTTATTCAGAGACGGCGTTCTTTATTCCCTCTTGTCTCGTAAATAAGCAGAGACGCTCAGTAATGGAGTTACGAGATCTGTCCACAAGCTCTTTCTAACACTTCTCATTGGTTAAATATGAGGAGAACCCACAGACAGATGTAACGGATGACCATAGAAATTATTTATGTTAGAAATTACGATATCTTAGATTTGATAAATTTGTAAATTGTCTTACATAATTTTAGAATCAGAGTGAAATAATAATAATAAAGTAAAAATACGATTTCTCCTCATTGTAATAACTTATGCATAAACCCGGCCCTGACTATAATAGAGGAGAACGGCTGATCGTGAGCTCTTCTGTGTTTGGACTCATTCTGGGCCGGGAAACTTTATAAGGAATGAATTACAGAGAACAACATCTCAAGAGGAGTTTTGATATTACATGAAGGATCTGAACTGAGATCCTGAGACTCAAACCTCAACCCATCGGGTCAAAGTTACAGTTATAACACTGATTTCTCTCTGTTGATGATCCTGATGCAGTTTAAGATCAAGTTTCATCTGTACTGTTGAAGGTGCTTTACAGCTATAATAAGTTATAAAAGCAAATAATTATTACACAAAGAACAAGTGCAATGACAATTAAACATATATTTACAGATATTTACAAAACCTAGAAAGTGTACATTAGAAAAAACGGTCTGAATAACGAATGCAGAATGAGACTGAGCTCTTAAACACAGTCAGGAGCTTCTCAGAGTGTTTTCTCTGACTGATGATTATGTTTGTGAAACCACTGAATCCAGCGGAGATTTACTACTAGTGTCCTGATCTTCCTTCAGTAGAGGCTTCATCTCATGGGATCCTGCTGGGTTCTGGTCCTGGTTCTGGTTCTGGTTCTGGTTCTGGTCCTGGTTCTGGTTTGATCCACTGGCTGGAGTTTCATCAGAACCGGCTGCAGTCTGTGTTCAGAATAAGAGTGAATGTTTTAACATGTATTCTCAACAGTATCCCGGCAGTGTTTCTCAGTCCTCATAGAGAACACTTCACAGTTTCACCACACAGAAGCATTTGCTGTTTGTAAGTTGAAGGAAATTACGTTTCAAAACCAGTTTGCATCAGAGCAGAAGATCAGGATGTGTTATTACTGATATTACAGGTTTTACAGACTCAGTTATCTGACATCCACAATGATTCTGACACTAACCTGAGATTTCTGCTTCTGAGATCCAGCGGCTCGAGATCGATGAGACTTTATTGCCTTCTGTGTTCAAGACAAGACCGTTCATTAATACACAGATCTACACTAATCCATTAATACACAGATCTACACTAATGCATTAATACACAGATCTACACTAATGCATTAATACACAGATCTACACTAATGCATTAATACACAGATCTACACTAATGCATTAATACACAGATCTACACTAATGCATTAATACACAGATCTACACTAATGCATTAATACACAGATCTACACTAATGCATTAATACACAGATCTACACTAATGCATTAATACACAGATCTACACTAATGTGTTAAAGGATTAGTTCACCACAAAATGAAAATTTCCTGATAATTTACCCCAATGCCATCCAAGATGTTCATGTCTTTCTTTCTTCAGTGGAAAATAAATTACGTTTTTTGAGGAAAACGTTTCAAGATTTTTCTCCACACAATGGACTTCAATGGCAACCAGAATGCTGAAGTCCAAATCAATGCAGTTTCAAAGGACTTTAAAGTGCTTCAAATGTCTCTCCTCGATCCCAGCTGAGCAATAGGGCCTTATCTAGCGATTCCATCGCTCATTTTCTAAAAAAATATAAACATTTATATTCTTTTTAACCACAATTGTTGGTCTTGTGCTGGACTGCACGCGCCGGGCATGACTTCATCACGCTGGAAAGGTCACGGGGTGACATCATTAAACATTCATTAAACATCCAGGATACGCACAAGAAAGGACCATTTTAAACAATAACCTGACACAAAGACTTAAATATGTCATTCAACATACAACAAAATTTGAACGATCCTCCTTCTCCACGCTAGTAAACGATGGGGCGGTTCTTCCACTTGACCTTTCCAGCATGATGACGTCATGCCCGGCGCGTGCAGTCCAGCTCAAGATGAATAATTGTGGTTAAAAAGAATATAAATGTTTATATTTTTTAGAAAATGAGCGATGGGTTCGCTAGATAAGGCCCTATTCCTCAGCTGGGATCGAGGAGAGACATTTGAAGCACTTTAAAGTCCTTTGAAACTGCATTAATTTGGACTTCAACATTCTGGTTACCATTGAAGTCCATTGTGTGGATAAAAATCCTGAAACGTTTTCCTCAAAAAAAAAAAATCTTTGATGCATTGGGGTGAGTAAATTATCAGGAAATTTTCATTTTGGGGTGAACTTAATGTTATTTAAAGGTTCAGTCAATCGTTCTGTCCACATTTAAAGGAAAGAATTTCACAAATCTGATATAAATGATGTAGAGTCGGGAAGAATCAGTTTTATTCCACATGAGAGTATTTATCTCTCGGCTCTTGTGTGTCTGTATAAAGACTTCAGTCTGAGAAACATGAATATAAAATCACTGAGTGCACCATTAACAAGTAAAACTTGTAAATAAAATCTATTCACATTAAATATGAAATACTAACCTGACAGGACTGCACACATGGCTTGATCCCTGTGAGTTCAGAGACAAAGGAGGAAAAGAGATTTACAGGATTATTCAGATTAAAACACTTCAGACTGAATAATAGAGAGTCTTGATTTAACAAAGACAAATAACCTTCAGATATCCAGTTAATTAATTTAATGAAGCGTTCAGTGAGTGTTGACGATGATTCGGTTTAGATTATAATGAGTCAATATGAGTCATAATATATAACTGTGAATCAAACTGAAGCTCGAGTTTCTCAGATCAATCAAACACAATAAACACACGTGTGAGATCATCATCATCACAAACACACAACTCAGCATTTATTCCCTGACAGTGACGCATCCTAAAGACAGACGATTGATCACATATCTGGTCATATTTTTAAATGAAAATCCCTTAAAGGTGCAGTGTGTAAGTTTTAGTGGCATCAAGTGGTGAGGTTGTGAACTGCACCCTACAGAAGTTACGGTGGCCGACAGGAAGTGATGTCGTCGCCTGAGACAGCAGAGAGTAGCCAGTTAAACAATGAGGTTTCTCTACGAAGATTAATTAAGAAAATTATGTTTACTTAATTGTTCAGTAAAACTATATGTTTATGAATATTATTGTTACTTGTTGATCATTGCGTCAGTGTTTTATTCGCTGACTTTAGTTCGCTTATCATGAAGAACAAACATAGTGACGAAACGTGTTTGTCCGTTCAGGGCCACCGTAGAGACATGTGGATGTAAGGAGACCCGCGGTGTGTGTAGATAGAAATGCTCATTCTAAGCTAATAAACACATAACGCTTCATGTCTTTATACACCACTGAAAACACAGTTATGTATATGATATTGCATTTCTGTCAACAGATCCTCCTAAATATTACACAATGCACCTTTAAAGAGATACGAGAGGCACCAAAACAAGAAGTGAAAGTATTTATTTAATGTCCATAAGTTGAGGTTATACTCACAGGGTTCAAATATCATTAAAATCATGAGAAATAAAGTGAAGAGGAATTCAGAGGAGAAGACGATGATCCTCATATCTCCAACGGCTCCTTCTCCATTAACTGAGGATGAGAATAACAACTGTATTTCATCTACAGCATCAACAGCGTATTATAAGACTTATTATTGCTCAACATTAATACAGGGCTCTCAAGTTTTGAAGACAAGCGTGGGGGGGGGGGGGGGGGGGTCGCGGGAATGGGGGGTGTTTCATTAATAATATTATTATTACTGTTTTTGTTGTTATTATTAATAATTGCTCAGACTTGCAGAAGAAAATATTTGACAGAATCATGGCACTGACAATTCAATCAAAGACAAAGTATGCTATTTACCTGACATATTTGAAAGACCAGTGGTGGGCCGTGCATTTCACACATAGGCCTTCAGTGGTGTCCTACCTGAATTAATAACTTTTAATAGTGTACCAGCGCACGGACGCTCTATAATTGTTGTGAAATGTATGTTTTTATTTTGCTCCGGCAGTTAAAGGGTTAATGCGGGCGTTCGGGGAAAGGCCGGGTAGAGAGAAACGAGCGAGTGAGTTCGGCTTGTGTTAGTGTGTTAGTGTTCCTTGCGTTCCGATTATAAGTTCAGAAACGGATCCTCCCTTGTCTTGTCCTTCAATGGTTATAATAGTATTAATGTTTGAAAAAAATAAAAAAGTTTCGATCATAAACTTAACATGAAAAATTAAGAGGAAAATCAAATTCACCCATGGAAAAAAACGGGGGCAAAAAAGGCATTATACTCACCAAACCTACTGATTATTTTTGTACACAATATAAATGTCCTAATTTCTTTGGTTTACAGGTTATCTGTGGGTTTCAGTTCCAACAATAAGTATTTTTCTATCGAGGCTTGGCTAATGCTGAAAGTCGAGTCTGTCCCGTCGTATTTCTGGCATAAGTTTGCTGAGAGTGTCTGCTCGACAGAAGCCGTGGACACAGGGACAGTCACGCTAAACATGACGATCTACAGCCGACAGTGGCGCCTCCAGAAATTTTTCATAGGGGTGGCCAGATGGGGCCACTTAAAATCTTAGAGTGGCACACCAAAACTATAAACCATCATTTCAGAATTGTATTCTACTGTTGTTGTAACCCATACGGAAATGTAATATATGACATATCCCTATATCGCTAGTGACGCCGTCATATATGTTAAATATAAGACAATATATTGCTATCACATATACATATCCTTACATATATGTTGATATAGGTTTTTAACATATATAAATTTGCCATATTAAATGAGTATATTGACATATATTATATGATGTATATGATTATTATTTATATAATACTGTATGTTTTGACCATATAGGTCACCGATATGTTTAATTTACATATGCCAAACTATTTACTATTTATTTCAAGTCTACAGATCAAGTCTACATATCCACATTTCATTTCAATTTCTATCTCATTTTCGAATCTTTTATAAATAAATGTATTATTTATTATTATTTTACCTCTTCTTGACCAGCTCATAAAAACAAAACAAATACTACACAAATTCTATTTGAAAACTGATAATTATATATGTGACATGTATGTAAAAAAACACTAAATACATACATCAAATATATGGGCTGTTTTTATATGTCAATTGTTTCCATTTTCTAATAGGTTTTATATATGGGCATATATATGGGTATATATATTTTATATATGTGGATATATTTCATATATGTATATTCATATACCTAGGCTATGTACATACATTACATTTCCGTATGGGTAAAACCGGCCTGAAGAAAACTAACAGACACATGAAGTAAACTTGTGTGCAGTTTATAAAAGTCCAACCTTGCACTTGTTGAAAACATCTAAACTCTGTTTTTATGACGCAGCTCTTATTGATGCGACTTACCAGCAGCGAGAGATGTGAGGACTCTGCTGGTGGTGACGTAGCTCCGCCCGCAATATCACGCACACAAATGCGAGTGATGCAACAGCCAATGTCGAGTTTTCCCAATTAATGCATGAATTTAACAGCATTATTTAAACTCCGTAACACATATACATGCACCAGCTAACTACGTTAGCTAGGTAACTCTTGTCAGAACATGTCAAAGACGCATCAAAAAGCTGTTGTAACAGTATACTGTAACCCATTTGGCACTTAAAAAGCAAGTCACAACACATAATTCCCCGTCTTCTTTTACTAAAGAATATTTTTTACTTATTTACTTACCGGTAGTCTTCGTCTTCTTTCTTAACTTCCTTTTAAAATTGTTGACTGACGGGCACGCGCTGAGCTGTTGCTGTCTGAGCGCGCAACAGCGGCATGTACGGAGGGGCGGGGCGGGGCGGGGGCGGGGCGGGGGCGGGGCGGGCTACTGTGTGCGATCGAAAGTCTAGATCAGCTTGTCTGCCTGGCTGTGCATTAGGGATGAAATGCATAACTGATGCTACTAAATTTTTTACTGGCCATTGGGGTGGCCAGTGGGGGTGGCCAGTGGGGGTGGCCAGTGGGGTGGCCAGGAGTCGGCCAGGGGTGGCCACGGCCACCCCTGGCCATCCCCCCTGGTGGCGCCATTGCAGCCGACACGAGCTCTCACACAGATGTTTGAACGATATCAATGAGATCAGCGGGACTTTTGTCTTCAAAATCAGCCCTGGCATAACGTTACATTACAGTCAGTTCTGTTTTTACCCGGACAGATCGATAGAGAGATCCCGTTTGACTCTGCGTAAACTGGATAAGGGATTATTTCCGGTACGTTGAACAAGTTGGCGGTCGAGGAGGGAAAGAAACATTCATTTGTGGGTTGAAAAACTATTAAATCTACAGGAATATATTTTAGTTTACACAGTTCGCTACAGATGCGGTTATCTAGCTCTGACTACCAGTAGTACACGCTCTGACCATCCAATCAAAGGGCGTGAAAATGCTTACATTATTGTATTGTAGATGGCCCCGGTGCAGTCAACTCGAAATCTGATTGGCTGAATAAATCTGACTGATTATCTGATTGGTTAAAGCAACAGTTTCATTGCCATTCATGTTAAGCTACAGGCGCCCGCACTATCGATTCTGAAGGCCTCGAGGCAGATATATTTGACCCTGGCAACACATGATGACTGAAATATGATTGGATAAAAGCACTAAAATAAACATACACTACTGGAAGCAGCGCAACCAAGAGAAAAGCTATGACATTAAAAGAATGGACTATTGGGAATAATTTAATACTCATTCATAAAAATATAAGTGCAAGTCAGTGATTCTGATGGTGTTTAGGCCAGCAGAGAAGGCCTTGCTGACCCTGACGCTCACCACTGATAAAGACAGATGCAATGATTAATGCATCCATGGCCAGGATATAATTATAAAATATGACATGATTTTAAAAGTGACTTATAACATCGACTATGCAGTACACTTTAATTTATTTAGTGCTAATAAACTTATTAAGCCTACTTGGAGAGAGATGTTTATGTAAGGGATAATCCACGGCTAGCCATGCATTAAAGTATTTTAATGCACAACGTAGAGGCGAAGAACCACCCGACGCGAAGCCAAGTTAAAAAACAAGTTAATTGTAATTTTTTTGTAATTTTTTAACAGTGTTAGTTCTAGCACTCCGTCCGTAAAGTAGCGCCATCGGATTGCTTTTATTTGAATGAATTATCACATTTATTTAAATTCATTATTAAAAGAGAGAGACAGCGAACTGAAAGAGAAGGGGAGAGAGAGAGAGAGAGAGAGAGAGAGAGAGAAGAGAGAGGAGAGAGGAGAGAGAGAGAGAGAGAGAGAGAGAGAGAGAGAGAGAGAGAGAGATGCGTGCGCGAGTTACCTGTGTGCGTCTCTTCTTTAAAGTCTACAGTCCCCTCATTGCTTAAGCATATAGCTAACTTAATGATTCTTTAATGGATTTATTACAATTATTTATGAATGACAGGCAACACTGACATTTAGCCTACCTAAATAAACGTTTTCATATGCGTCTCTCACTCTGTTTGCAAGTGTAACTGTGTTACTATGGTTACCAATGTTTATAGTAGCGGATAATTTCGAACTGTAATCAAACTGACTGGAACTACAGTACCTGTGCATTAAACTGTTTTACTGCACACCTTTCAGCCAATCAGAATCGAGTATTTAAACAGCCCGTGGTATAAAACGTAACAATATGTCAGTCATCGTGTGATAATGAAAATATGACTAGGCCTAGACTACTTGTTCTGAGCAGGTGTTGTCAGTGAACAGGCTGTAAACTGTTGGCTAAGTTACAGTAACTCATGAAGAACTGATGGTAATTTTCTGGGAAACATTCTCTAACAGAAGTCAAGTTGTCATTGTTTGTGTCAAACAAGTTGTGAATTTGTTGTAACATTAAATCAGGAGATCATGAGGAGATCCAGTGTTTTCCTCTGTGGGTGAACGAAACTTTCGGAAGATCACGTGAACAATTCCAGGATATGCTTTTTTCCCCATTGGTTGTTACGTTAAATCTTACCCAGATACAATAGTGCTATTTTCTGATTGGCTATTGTTTAGCCCCTGTCTTTTTTTGATTGGCCTGTTAAGTGGCAGGCTCAAACTAAGCACTCCAGGGGAGACGCGGCGACACGCTTGTTTCCATAGTGAGAGCGGGCGTGCCCAGATAAATTTTGAGCGCTGCGGCATATTAAAATATATTTATAAATAGTTTTTCCACGTGAGAAATACAATGTGTGGCGGGAGTGCGTGACAAAAGACTGAAATGAGTGACTGTCACGCTCAATGCGTGACACCTTGAGAGCCCTGTTAATATATGTGAATGGAAAGAGAATAATAACTTTGAGATAAGGATAATTTCTGCCTCACAGTGAGATATTACCGCTCTCAGTTCAGATTAAAATGCTGTTAGTTTATAATGTGTGTTTTTACCAGACAGCTCAGATATGATGTAAGTGATGTTGAAGTGTTCACTCGCCTGTTCTCAGTGTCAGTTCAGTCATCAGAGCAACAGCGTTCAGTAAAAACTACACCGACTGATCCACACACATACACCGGAACAACACGGACAAGATCTGGAGGATACAATAATACAGTTTCACATCATCACCATTGCCATCATCCGGTAGGGGCAAAAGGGTTGAGAACCACGTTATCTTCAGGAAATACACTGTATTTTAATGTCATGTTTTTATCTTTACTAAACTATAGAGAGTTAGAGAACCTTTAAAGACTTATACAGGGGGTTTAACAGGTTATGTGTATGCAGAGGTGTAGTGGTTAAAAAAAGAGGTGAGTAAACTATAAATTCTGGTGGACCACGACGTTGTCACCTGGTAAGGTGGCCCACTGTGGTGTGTGTATCCTGATGACATCGCTATAGGCATCATTTGATGGTACTACCCAGGTTATCACTGGTTGTTCCCTCATCATAGGTCACACAATCACTATTTCAATTCATACATTAATCTAAGTTCTTGTTAAAGAGACTCAAGAAGGAATAATATGGTTGAAATCTATAAAGTTTACTAAATGGACAAAACAGAGAGAACAAAAATATTTTTAACCCGTAATTACAAAACAAAAAACGGTTGTTGTATTTTTAAAAGCAAAGTTGAACACCAAAATTTTATTTGAACTAGGCTACACCAAATGCTGCGCAAAAAATTAATATTGACGAATTAGGCTACTTTTTGCCCCTTAATTAAACATTTAAAATATTCACAAATTAATATGGATTTTGTTGTTGTTGATTTATTTTCAAAGAGAAAATTAGAACCTGGAAATTATATTATTCCCGCAGTGCTGAATAAGAAGAGCCATATATCTCTGAACCACAGCCTACAGAAAGGTGATTTATAGGCTAATGATAATAAATGTGTCTGAAAAATTAACGAGGCATTTGAATTGTTTATTAATAAACTATTGTTTTCTAAATCAGTGTCGGCTAAAAACATATCTCCATCTCCGCTGTTAAGCAGATGCGCCTTTAGAGAGAAATGCACTTTTCATACGCATTACATAATCAGAAGGTGTTAGCTTTCGATTCGAATTTGTTCGTTTTAAAGTGGACATTTCAAGCTTTAGCCTACATAGACTATTTAGTTTCAGTTCTCGCGCTCCAGTTCACAGAGCGCGACTGAAAGCGCGCCTGATTGTTTTATTTTATTTGACAAAAGCACAACGTTTTCTTTCTATTGCGAGTTTACACAAATAAAAGTAGTTGCGAATAATGTATTATTAGTTTCTGTATGACCAGAAATGATAGATTATTTTAAATTGTTTCACTGTTGATAGGGAAATGCAAGTGTTCGCGCCCGCGCGTCCGTGCCATGCAGTGCGCGCTCACACTCCGCTCCACAAACGCTTGGATATGCGTCAAAATCTTGTGTTTATTTGTGATAATCTTAGGCTAGCCCTGTTTTATTATGGTCTAACCCGCGCGGCTACTGACAGTAATGCAGCGCAATATGAAATAATTCGTCTTAGGTTTAACAACCTATGAAACTAATAGTGAACAATATGAAACTAAAACGATATAGCTAAAGCTTAATTTAAAATGGCTTAGGAACTATATGCTATTTAGAGGTGGATAAACGCACTTTGGAGGTGTATAAACGCACTTTGGAGGTGGATAAACGCTATTTCAGAATTTTGGGAGGTGCCTAAGCGGCGTTTACACGTGCGTTTAGCCTCCACTACATCCCTGTGTGTTATGGCAGTGGAGCTTTATAACACCTTAAACCCCAGATAACCATTTTAATAATAATACAATTATTTTGTATAATAAGGTTTTTCCTTATTCATTGATATAAGTTGAATAAAACATGACAGTAATATACAATATTCATACACCCTCATGTTTCACACACATTTGTTATTAATTGAGGAAACATTATAATGAACTAGATTTTACAAAACTGTAAAGTTGGCTTGAAAAAAAGCATTGTCAGAAAGTTGGAAATAACTTGAATTGTTGAAATTGACCATTGGGACCGAAGGGAACACGTTTCTAGCATGATTTAACATGAATTACCATGTTCCTGGCATGAATTAGGATGTTATTAACATGAATTAGGCATTTGGCTAACATGTTGTTAGCATGAATTATCATGTTGCTAGCATTATTTAGCATGAATTACCATATTCCTGGCATGATTTAGGATGTTATTAACATGAATTAGCATTTGGATAACATGTTTTAACATGTTGTTAGCATTAATTATCATGTTGCTAGCATGATTTAACATGAATTATCATGTAGCTAAAATTATTTAGCATGCTGTTAACATGAATTACATTGTGCTAATATGTTTTAGCATGGTGGTGTTAGCATGAATAAGCGTGATGCTATCATGTTTTATTATGTTGCTAGCATGATTTAACATTAATTACCATGTTGCTAGCATGATTTACGATTCTGTTAATATGAATTAGCATTTTGCTAACATGTTTTAACATGTTGTTAGCATGAATTATCATGTAGCTAACATGATTTAACATGCTGTTAGCATGAATTAACATCGTGCTAACAAGTTTTAGCATGGTCCTTAACGTGAATTAGCATGATGCTATCATGTTTTATTATGTTGCTAGCATCATTTAACATTATTCACCATGTTGCTAGCATGATTTAGCGTGAATTACCATGTTCCTAGCATGATTTAGGATGTTGTTAACATGAATTAGCATTTTGCAAACATGTTTTAACATGTTGTTAACATTAATTATCAAGATGTTAGCATGATTTAACATGAATTATCATGTAGCTAAAATGATTTAGCATTCTGTTAACATGAATTTACATTGTGCTAACATGTTTTAGCATGGTCCTTAACGTGAATTAGCATGATGCTACCATGTTTTATTATGTTGCTAGCATCATTTAACATTATTCACCATGTTGCTAGCATGATTTAGCGTGAATTACCATGTTCCTAGCATGATTTATGAAGTTGTTAACATGAATTAGCATTTTGCTAACATGTTTTAACATGTTGTTAACATTAATTATGTTGCTAGCATGATTTAGCATGAATTATCATGTATCTAAAATGATTTAGCATGCTGTTAACATGAATTAACATTGTGGCTAACATGTTTTAGCATGGTCTTAACGATAATTAGCATGATGCTATCATGTTTTACTATGTTGCTAGCATGATTTAACATTATTCACCATGTTGGTAACATGATTTACCACGAATTATCATGTTGCTAGGCATGATTAAGGATGTTATTAACAAGAATTAGCATTTTGCTAACATGTTTTAACATGTTGTTAACATTAATTATCATGTTGCTAACATGATTTAGCATGAATTATCATGTAGCTAAAATGATTTAGCATGCTGTTAACATGAATTAACATTGTGCTAACATGTTTTAGCATGGTCTTAACAATACTTAGCATGATGCTATCATGTTTTACCATGTTGCTAGCATGATTTAACATTATTCACCATGTTGGTAACATGATTTACCACGAATTATCATGTTGCTAGCATGATTAAGGATGTTTTTAACAAGAATTAGCATTTTGCTAACATGTTTTAACATGTTGTTAGCATGAATTATGTTGCTAGCATGATTTACCATGAATTGTCATAAAGCTAACATGATTTAACATGGTGTTAACATGATATAACATTGTGCTAACATGTTTTAGCATGGTGTTAGCATGAATAAGCGTGATGCTATCATGTTTTATTATGTTGCTAGCATGATTTAACATTAATTACCATGTTGCTAGCATTATTTACAATTCTGTTAATATGAATTAGCATTTTGCTAACATGTTTTAACATGTTGTTAGCATGAATTATCATGTAGCTAACATGATTTAACATTCTGTTAGCATGAATTAACATCGTGCTAACAAGTTTTAGCATGGTCTTAACGTGAATTAGCATGATGCTATCATGTTTTATTATGTTGCTAGCATTATTTAACATTATTCACCATGTTGCTAGCATGATTTAGCGTGAATTACCATGTTCCTAGCATGATTTAGGATGTTGTTAAAATGAATTAGCATTCTGCTAACATGTTTTAACATGTTTTTAACATTAATTATCATGTGTTTAGCATGATTTAACATGAATTATCATGTAGCTAAAATGATTTAGCATGCTGTTAACATGAATTAACATTGTGCTAACATGATTTAGCATGGTCTTAACGTGAATTAGCATGATGCTATCATGTTTTATTATGTTGCTAGCATCATTTAACATTATTCACCATGTTGCTAGCATGATTTAACGTGAATTACCATGTTCCTAGCATGATTTAGGAAGTTGTTAACATGAATTAGCATTTTGCTAACATGTTTTAACATGTTGTTAACATTAATTATCATGTTGCTAGCATGATTTAGCATGAATTATCATGTAGCTAAAATGATTTAGCATGCTGTTAACATGAATAAACATTGTGCTAACATGTTTTAGCATGGTCTTAACGATAATTATCATGATGCTATCATGTTTTACCATGTTGCTAGCATGATTTAACATTATTCACCATGTTGGTAACATGATTTACCACGAATTATCATGTTGCTAGCATGATTAAGGATGTTATTAACAAGAATTAGCATTTTGCTAACATGTTTTAACATGTTGTTAGCATGAATTATCATGTTGCTAGCATGATTTACCATGAATTGCCATATAGCTAACATGATTTAACATGATGTTAGCATGATATAACATTGTGCTAACATATTTTAGCATGGTGTTAGCATGAATAAGCGTGATGCTATCATTTTTATTATGTTGCTAGCATTAATTAACATTATTCACCATGTTGCTAGCATGATTTACGATTCTGTTAATATGAATTAACATTTTGCTAACATGTTTTAACATGTTGTTAGCATGAATTATCATGTAGCTAACATGATTTAACATTCTGTTAGCATGAATTAACATCGTGCTAACAAGTTTTAGCATGGTCTTAACGTGAATTAGCATGATGCTATCATGTTTTACCATGTTGCTAGCATGATTTAACATTATTCACCATGTTGCTAGCATGATTTAGCGTGAATTACCATGTTCCTAGCATGATTTAGGAAGTTGTTAACATGAATTAGCATTTTGCTAACATGTTTTTAACATGTTGTTAGCATGATATAACATTGTGCTAACATATTTTAGCATGGTGTTAGCATGAATAAGCGTGATGCTATTTTTATTATGTTGCTAGCATGATTTAACATTATTCACCATGTTGCTAGCATGATTTACGATTCTGTTAATATGAATTAGCATTTTGCTAACATGTTTTAACATGTTGTTAGCATGAATTATCATGTAGCTAACATGATTTAGCATTCTGTTAGCATCGTTAACAGAATGCTAACAAGTTTTAGCATGTTGCTATTATGCTAGGCTAGGCCAGTGACAGATACATATGGATGAAGCTTTAATTCTCTACTGGAGTTTATGCTTTAAAGTGTGACCCCCTCAATGAAAGCGTATAGACTTCTATGATTTTTATGAAAACTGTAGGAGGAGAATAACCCAGAGCTGATGAAGATGAAGATGATCAGAGATGAGGATTAATATTAATACTGTACCATCTTCTGTGAATGAGATTGTGAAGTTTATCACTGTCCAGAGTGTCTGAAGAAACAGGATCACACACACCCATCCGACTCGATCTGAACATCAACACACACACACACACCAGATTCCTCAACACTGTTCATCCACTGATGTAACATTAGCACACTTCAGCGTAGCGGTGAGATATATCAGGAATGCTGCAGATATATAATTATTATGATCATACCCTTCTCATTCTGCAGAGCTGTGCTGTAGAAATACACCATCACTGCGTTGATCAATAACATGAACATGAAATACACTGATCTCCTGACCGCAGGAGAACCTGGAAAACATGATTAATATGAGTGTAAAACTGTGTGTCTGTGTTTGACACTCGCTGAATAAAAGAGCAAGATCATCATAATAAACATATACAACATTTCATAAATGCTCATAAAGACTGAACACAGATTATTATGATGTATCTCTACTCTCATTAAACCCTGCACTCAAAATCTGCAAAGAAAACACATTCATAATCACACAAGCATTTATGAGTTATATTGATCAGATTATGATGTTATGAGTGTTTATGTGAGGGATCAGATCATAACTCAAACACTCACAGCCCATTTGTTGACCACATACTGCGTCCCAATTATATCTGGCCACTGTGAGAAACACCGGCAACACTGCGACTATGAGGAATCCTGGACACAGAAGAGATCATATTAATACATCATGGAGGAAGAGTGTGTGTGTGTGTGTGTGTCTGTGTGTGTGTGTGTGTGTGTGTGTGTGTGTGTGTGTGTGTGTGTGTGTGTGTGTGTGTGTGTGTGTGTGTGTGTGTGTGTGTGTGTGTGTGTGTGTGTGTGTGTGATTGATGCTCTTTCATATTCTTCTACAATGACTTGTGATCTCCTCTTATCTGTAAATGTATTCTTTAAAGAAATCTATTTTTAATAATGTCCATGATTACTATGAGTCATTATGAATCATCATCAAGTTCACAGAGTTTGAACATTAATAACATCGTGGGAATTTTGCATAAGTAGAAATCAAATGAACTTGTTTTGAAATAAAATGCAGCATTTCACAGATACTGTAATATTTTAATGTTATGAAAAACATTGTTTCATAACATAACATTCATAACAACAACATTGTTTTTCTTCTTCCACCGTCACATATAAACTGTAATTAATAAATCAGATCGATATATGGTAATAGTGAGTGTGAATTAAGTTTAATATCTCAGATGTGTCTGGAATATTTCCACAGATTTCTCTTGATATGATGTAAATACTGTTGAACAATGAATAATGTGTTCTGGCACTGTCACTCATAAATGAATATGAATATTGATAACTGTAAACGCACCTCCTCTCGCAGACCCGAAGCTGAAGAACAGGAGGACGAACTGCAGTGTGGGAAGAACATCATAGCTTATACGAGCCAGAACATCGAATATAGCAAAGATCCGATCGCTGAACTCCACAGTTAATACAGCCAACGCTGTGTGAGGAAACACAACTGTTCATAATCCATCCACAGCTCTGACGCATTAATGCCATGATGATCAATAATTTATTCATTCATAATTCATCATTTAATTTGGACAGACAATCTTCACACAATCACTCTCCATTTCCCCTTCAGAACTATATAAACTTATCAATATCATATATTATACTCGACACATCTTACACACACAGAAACAACTCACTATACACTATATATCTGTCAATCTACTGTAGCAAAACCACGAAATATTACACACATCAACAGCATTATGTGGACATTATGAAACATTAACATGTAATAAGTGTGAGTCATGTGAAGAGATTCAATGTTTTACTGCAGAAATTATCCAGTTATTATTTAATGTATTCAGACAAAGACTAATAAACATCTCCATAATTAATCTCTGTAATTAATAAAACTCTGTAATCACGAGTGCTTTTGTTCAGATTATGAACACTCACTGGAAGATGAATCAACATTATTAGTATTGTGATGTTGAACTGAGTTATGATATCATCAGTATTTTTACAGAATCTGTTGCAATAATTTGATTCCCTCAAAAACTGTAGATCCACTGATTATTAATAATAACAATAATACACACTGAGATACGTGGATCTGACCTCTATGGTTTTATTGTATTTCATAATCAAATGTAAACTGTGTAATTGCACTGTCAAAAATGTTACTGCTATTTAATTAAAAAAATGATGGTAACAATATTACACACACTATTTTTGAGTAGTTCAGGCTTGATTTCGGAAATGGAATCCGAATAAATCATGTTAATTATCTTAATTATTTAGTCTATGATACAATGAATTCAAAATATTTAGTGAAATATGCTTTTTTATTTTAAGTTGACGCTCAAAAGTGTGTGAATTAGAGTGATTGAGTTATATTGCATTATTAAAAGACTAAACGTGTTGCTGCACTCGCATTATTACAAAGTTGTTGCTCAACGAACTGACCAACACGGTTAGAGTATCAACACATGCATTCACTACCGAACTATAAGCCCTACTCTTCTGCACAATGGTGACGGTCAAAACTTCAACAAGAGAAACTCTTTCAAATGTCAAAAATAACTGAACATTAAACATTAACAGATGTTTCCCTTTACTCAAAAACTCATGAATTACACGTGTTTGAAACAATGGTGTCTCTAATAAAGCCGCGTGATTGAGCTAATTCTCTTCAAATAAATAAGAAACTTTTTTTCCTTAATTTTATAATTTTATCTTAATCGGTTCCTCAGTTCAAGCCTCAAAATTATGTATGTTTCATAAAAAAAATTAGGAAATGTATCTTTTGGCTTTATTAGTGAAATGTTCTTAATATTTTCTATACAACACTGAACCACAATTTTCTTAATAAAATATACACAATATTTTTAATTATCACCTTAATTTTTTAATGAAAATTACAAGACCCATGATTAATTTGATGCTTTAGATGATTATATAATAATCATGAATAACGTCAAGCATCATAATCAGCTTTATAACCAGATCACGTGTCCACTGAAATATTAATATAAAGCGTGTGTGTTTATGGATGTCTGAACTGCTGATCTCTGGCATTTATGATCAGACGTCACAGACTATATATAACAATAAATGATTGATAGATTAAAAAGAAAAAGAGAATAAACGAGATTTGAATGAGGGATTGAGCGGTGACATCACTAATGCTGGATCTGATCACATCATATTTATCATAAAGATATGAAAACACAATTATCTGGTCAGACTCGAGTCGATTCATGTGTGTGTGTGTGTGTGTGTGTGTGCATGAGAGAGAGAGTGCGCGCGCGCGTGTGTGTGTGTGTGTGGACGACAGGCGTAACCGTAGCAAAAGTTGTGCGTTTTAAAGCGTAAACGCACTAGAGTAAACGTGTATTTCCCAGTCTGCTCTGGAGACACATATATATATTTCAGTGAGTGTATGGCTCGACGGCAGGTAAAAAATAAACCAATAATTTGTAAACTTTTTTTCTCTCAATAATCAAAGGTAATCTAGTGTCGATTTAATTAAAAATCCACATATCACGTATTTTAAAATATTACATAATTAATCGATGCCTGTTTGTCATGTATAATTCACCGACCAATCATCATCATCTGGCACAACAAGTTCCATTGGCCAATGTGAAGCGGAGCGGTGATATTCCGGCCATTCATACATCGGTTGAAAATGACATGGACAGACGAACGCAAGCCTACATTTATGAGGCGATCTGAATCTGCGTTGTTGAATCAATGGATGTTTCACCTTTTGATCAAACTATCACAAATGAAGCCCAGCGCCACCTACAGGCTATCATGTGAAGCTGACAACAACACGCCACATGGTGACGGGAAAGGACGTTATTATTTGAACATTTTTGATAATTATGCAGATAAATATATATAAAAAATACAGAAACCAATTATTACAATTTAAAATAATGGTTTTCTATTTAAATATACTTTAAAATATAATTTATTCCTGTGATCAAAGCTGAATTTTCAGCATCATTACTCCAGTCTTCTGTATACATTGGAGTCGTTTTAATGTAAAAGTCTTCTCTACCTCTACCGACTGACTCACTCATGAACACAGTCTCTGCCGCCATCTATTGGCGAAATAATGTATGTGACTTCTGTTGCTGTTTACGGTCAGGGACTATTTTTTTCAGCGGAAGGAAGGCTTTTAGTGGAAAAAAAAAGCTTCGCGTCGAGCCTAACAACGCCCTTCAGCCGTGACTTATTCACCATACAGCACAGCCTTGAGTTCCTTATTGCTTACTAACAGATGAACATACCAGTTGATTTCTTATCTTGTTTCTAGTTGTTTGCGTGTCTGGTCTGTGGACTCTAATCTGTGGTCTGTGGTCTGGTGAGAACTGTGTGTGAACCTGTCCCGCCACTTCCTGTCCCCTATGCCCCCTATATACCACCATGTGCATCTAATCACTGCCACCCAGTGTCCAAAATACTCATATATCCAAACAAAAACAAATATTATGCCAACAATAGACATAAATGGCTCCTACATGTATATTTATATGGTGTGCTATCATGAATAATTGAGTATATATGGTGTGCTATCATGAATAATTGAGTATATATGGTGTGCTATCATGAATAATTGGGTATATATGGTGTGCTATCATGAATAATTGAGTATATATGGTGTGCTATCATGAATAATTGAGTATATATGGTGTGCTATCATGAATAATTGAGTATATATGGTGTGCTATCATGAATAATTGAGTATATATGGTGTGCTATCATGAATAATTGAGTATGGTGTGCTATCATGAATAATTGAGTATATATGGTGTGCTATCATGAATAATTGAGTATATATGGTGTGCTATCATGAATAATTGAGTATATATGGTGTGCTATCATGAATAATTGAGTATATATGGTGTGCTATCATGAATAATTGAGTATATATGGTGTGCTATCATGAATAATTGAGTATGGTGTGCTATCATGAATAATTGAGTATATATGGTGTGCTATCATGAATAATTGAGTATATATGGTGTGCTATCATGAATAATTGAGTATGGTGTGCTATCATGAATAATTGAGTATATATGGTGTGCTATCATGAATAATTGAGTATATATGGTGTGCTATCATGAATAATTGAGTATGGTGTGCTATCATGAATAATTGAGTATATATGGTGTGCTATCATGAATAATTGAGTATATATGGTGTGCTATCATGAATAATTGAGTATATATGGTGTGCTATCATGAATAATTGAGTATGGTGTGCTATCATGAATAATTGAGTATATATGGTGTGCTATCATGAATAATTGAGTATATATGGTGTGCTATCATGAATAATTGAGTATATAAGGTGTGCTATCATGAATAATTGAGTTTATATGGTGTGCTATCATGAATAATTGAGTATCCTGTGAGAATCTGTCTTGTTTTAAATCACTGGATGATCTGAGACTGAATAAACTCAAGACTTGATAAACTCATGATTTACTGCTGATTCACTCCATCATTTAGTTTACATCCTTTAATGGACCGTGACTTTCTTTTTTACTCATTTCATACATTATAATGTACACTTTGATTTATTGTACTTTCTTTTTTTTATTATATGCTTTCATCACATTTATTTTTTTCTCTCTTTCTCATGTAAAACTCTGATATGAATATAAAATCTACTGTATAAACTCACCTTGTCTAAAGGAATTAACTGATAGATCAGGTCTGATATTATGGTTTGTATATTTGTGTAACCCTAACTCCATTAATCTGGTAAAACATGATGTCACAGCTATATATATATGTCACTGGCTCTTGATGGAAGGAAATACTTACAGTAAATAATATAGAGGAGGTTTAGCAGGAGCGCTATCACAAACAGGGCTATAATCATGACCCCTTCAAATCCAGCGTAACTCAGGCTTCTGTCATAGGCAGATTTAAACAGAACTGGAATAAAGGAAGAGAAACAACAAAAATTACTGAAATAGAAAAGCAAAATATTAATACAGATCAGAGGAATTATAAAAACACTTCTCATTTCAACAGATGCTTTCATACACAACATTACCACATGTTCTCTGTCTGATCCTGACCCTTGTGCTGATGATGACCCCTGACCCTGACACAACATGACCCCTGACCCCACATGACCCTGACACAACATGACCCCTGACCCCACATGACCCTGACACAACATGACCCTGACACAACATGACCCTGACACAACATGACCCTGACACAACATGACCCCTGACCCCCACATGACCCCTGACCCCCACATGACCCCTGACCCCACATGACCCTGACACAACATGACCCCTGACCCCACATGACCCTGACACAATATGACCCCTGACCCCACATGACCCTGACACAAGCTGAGATGTCATTCAGAAGCAGCTTTAGCTTCAGTCAGTCACTAGCGTGATGTCTACTGAGATAATTAATGCAGTATTTCATAATTAAACATGTAGATTATAAATGTGTTCAGTCACTCAGAGATTCTGCAAATAACATGTTGATATACTGACAAAAAACACAACAATAACACAATACACACTTCAAAGTACTAATGTCATGGGTTATTAAGATTTCCGGCAGGATATTGAGAATATTATATAATTTATATGTAATTATTGTTCAACTGTTAATGTGCATTAATGTGTTTATGATAATGACTGTTGATTTATATTTGGATTTATTTACCTGAGTAAAAAACTGCTGAGAAGACGATATATTCTGCCTCATAACTGAAAAGTTCAATCCATGGTTTAATCTTGCCTGTTAAACAGAAAATATGAAATAATTACATCCACAATATCATTTACAGCAGCAACACAATGAAACACAAATGGCAATAAAACACTGAACAATTCTTAATGTAAAATTCACTGGTTTTACTGTCAGTTTATGTGAAAAGAGTGTGTATTATAATTCATATACGATATTAATCTATAAATAGTAATAAATCAGCCATACCTGTGAAGTTATTGATATACGGAGCCGTCCAGAGCAACATGAGCGGCCTCAGAAAATAAAGAGCAGAACAAGAGACCGACTCAAACACAGATCCTGAAACAACACCACACATTACTGTACATATACACAGATATATGAATGATACATCATAATGCACTGATGAACTATCAGTCCTGAAACAACACCACACATTACTGTACATATAGACAGATATATGAATCTATATATCATAATTCATTGATGAACTATCAGTCCTGAAACAACACATTACTGTACATATACACAGATATATAAATATATATCATAATGCATTGATGAACTATCAGTCCAGAAACAACACCACACATTACTGTACATATAGACAGATATATGAATGATACATCATAATGCATTGATGAACTATCAGTCCTGAAACAACACATTACTGTACATATACACAGACATATGAATGATACATCATAATGCATTGATAAACTATCAGTCCTGAAACACTGACCTTCAGAAAAACCCCAGAGGACAAAAGCAAGAAACATCAGAATATTTGGACAGAAGACGAGAAGCATTTGAAGACGAAAGACTGTGTCTGAGAGAAAACATGAAATAACACCTGATCAGTTAATCAGTAATTATTACATTTAATAATTATTTAAACTATATCATTATCAGTCATTCAGTTTTATTTAAAACACACATCTCTGTTCTTTCTGACCATTACATTTATAACTGAATGAAACTGCGTTGGAAACACAAACATATTATAAATAACTGAACACTGATCCAGGATAGAAGAGTTGCTCTTTCTTTCTGTTTGCTTACCGAATAGTCTCAGCTCCACATTTATATCGGTTGAAAATTCCCTGCGATTCCGAGGTAAGCCGCTGTGAACTGTACATGTGTATTCTCCTTCATCTTCAGCTCTCAGCTTGTCCAGACGGAGGGAGAAGTTTCTGTGTTTAATCTCCTCAGTAAAGAAATGAGCTCTGTCTTTATAATCCTGCTGCTGTTTGTCCGCTCGACTCTCACCACCTTCATACAGAAGAACCGGATCCTCTGAGTCTTCTTTCCTCCATTCCACCTTCAGACCCTCCATTATCAAGGGTTCATCATTATAACAGGGCAGAACCACTGAAGATCCCAGAGGAGCAGGTGTGTCACAAGGATCCACAGTGAACACTGAAAATGATACATTTATGTGAAATGTTAATGAAAAAAAATTAGGCCTATTTTGTAAAACAAAAGTTGCATTAAATAGGCCAAACATTTATTAAGGGTTAATACACCATCAAAGAAGGTTACGTTTGCTTTTACTTCTGAATTTACAGCAGAGAGAACTGAGGTCTGATCCGATCATCATCCATTCACACACGATCACATAACATTTCATCAAGTCTCTTGAATCTGATCGGCTATAGCTTTGCACAACAGTAAAGGACACACAGGGTTTTTTTATCAACTCGTCTGGCAAAAAAAAATCACCATCCAGTGCTTCTGAAGAAGAAATAATCAGTGGATTCGGTTAATTTAAAGTTTGTTAGTTAATCAAATATTTGAAAGATAATCAGAGTTTGTTCAAGGCACTTTATTAAACTAGATATCCACAGTTTCATTTGCTTTGTTTTCTGAATTATATATGTGGAAGTACTTATTTTCTGCTGTGATACTTTCTATCAGTCTCTAAACATTTTCTGATTTCCTGTGTTCTCTGTGCATTTACTCATGAAGAACGCCAACGCAACATTATACAGGCTATTATTCCCCACACCACTGTATAATTGTGTTATAATGAGGTTCTGCTGAGAATAGACGTGGTTCTCACAGCTCAAAACCACCATAATTACTTCCACTAATTGGGATTTATTTATATTATCTGTAATAGCTTTTAAATACATTAAATTTATTGATTTCTTGTCTGTAATTGAGTGGGAGTTTACTTTAGAGACTCACATGTACAAACCCAGCAGAAGATGATAAAGCATATAAACATGATCAGATGCTGCTCATTCAAAAGTAATAAGCTTATGTATATAATTCTTAATATATGACCAGCCCACACAATTATAGTTATCACTCAAATGCATCAAACTAATGTTATTTAAAATCAGGAAATGCGTTTTTTTTTTTTTTTTTTTGCTTAATCAAAGTCATATATTGATCAAGGCTATAACAGCAGCAGTTTCTTTCTTTTTAACACTTACTCGGTTCCAACTGTGTATGGGTTGAATACACACACTCCTCGTTGCTGTAAACTTTACATCTGTAAACTCCTGCATCTCCAGCTCTCAGCTTTTCCAGACGGAGGGAGAAATCTCCATCTTTAATCTTCTTATTTGAGAAATGAGCTCTTCTGTGAAAGTCCTTGTGCTGGTCATCTGCTCGACTCTCACCGTCTGCATACAGATGAACTAAAGTCTCTGAGTCTGTTTCTGAGTCTGCTTCTGCTTTTACTTTTGCTTCTGATTCTGATTCTGAGTCTGAGTCTGAGTCTGTTCTTCTCCATTCCACCTTCAGGCTTTTCTGTAACAAGCTTTTGTCAACCTGACAGGGCAAAACCACTGAAGATCCCAGAGGAACGTATTTATCAGTCACATAAAACTCTATAAAGGAATAGAAACATGTACAAAACTCAAATCACCACACTTGTATATCAGCTTGTCCATCATTCACAACATGCTATTAATGAACTAATTTGGGTTAATATCAAAATACAACAAAATGATCTGTTTTCAGTTTTATAATTTAAAGCATGAATTATCTCAATAACAACCAATCCAATATATGTTTCAAATCGCTCTTAGAGGAGCTGAATGAAAACAAATCTGTCATTACCATATCCTGCAAAAAGTGATTATGTGCAATTATTACCTTAAGAATCTATACTTGATTTAACATGTACAAATAATCAGTCTAATGTGGTCAGGTTGATCAAATCATATTAAATAATCATATAAAATAATATATTTGCTTTGATAGAACTAGTTAATTTAGATTTAATGGTATTATATTTTGTACATGTTGTACATCTTAATTAATCAGATTTTTAGATCACCTGACAAAACATTTTTACAGTTTATAAAGTATATTTGATCAAAATATGTCTTTAATGAAGCTATGATCATGCGGTTCTCTACTGTTCTGACAGCAGTTTATACTGTCTAATACTGTAAATCATACTGTAAAAATGCTCAAAAGGTGTGTACACTAGTATATACACAATAATCCCATTTACTGTTCTGCTGTAGATATATATATCATGCAGAATTATTTGTCTTGACTAGATGTTCTTACAGTTATTGAACTGCAGATGATCTTTTAAGGGTTTACAACAATCATGTTTGTGAACAGAGAGTAAGCGGTCACTGTAGACACTTGCTGACATGGCCGCATTAACAACAGGGCTAGGCGGGGCTAAAGTCCCGGGGCCCGAGCAAGGAGGGGGCCCGTGATTGGCCGTGGAGCAGATTGACTATCCATCGGTAACGCTGATTGCCAAAGCCTCACCACGCCCCCCACAAATTAGCCCTGTTATTTAGTGATGCTTTACCATAAATTGCATGCATTATCATGGAATCATCACTATCAATCATTATTATTAAAGTAATTGACCATTCGCAAAGACCAGCCTCCTGTGTGTGATAAGCCAGGCTCTCGCTCTCACGAGTCACGCCACACATGTTCTCACGCAGTGAAAAATACATCGCGGGGCACAGACTAGTAGGCTACGCGCTGACAGACGAGAGAGCAGCTTACTTTTGACATGAAACAAAGTCTCAACTTTCAAATATTGTCATTTAAGTAATTTAAACAATACCGTTTTTCAAGTTCAAGTCCAAAGACGTTAACTTTCTACTGACTGCTTTGCTGCCGGACTAAATTTCGTTTTCGGCGTTATGATTGGTCAGATCGCCTGTCCATCAAACCCCCGTGGGCGGCAGGGTGAATTGAAACGTCACGTTTGAATTTGGTATATCAAATGCATTTATTCAAAAGTGTATGATGGAAATTTGTGTTTTTTTATGTGCTTTTTTATACTAAGAAGAATAACAATTTGGAATGTAAAGAACAACATATTAGGCTATAGTTATCTGTTATATTGGGAAAATACCATATACATAAAAAGAAGTGGGCTCAAAGTAAACCAAATTTTCCACATTTTATAAATGACTTTACATTATATGAACATCTTTCGGAACAAACTAAAAACAAGAAATGAAAACATGTAATGCTTTGAAAGCACTGGATTTTATGTAAAATGTATTCTTTCTTTTTTTCCCCACTAGAAGCTAATGTTAATGTGACATTGTGAATTTGTAATACCGCTTGTTACAACATTCCTTCTTATGTTCATTCAAGCCCTTGTCTGTTCTAGAAAGGATGCAGCAAAGATATTTAATGCTAATGTATGAGACATAGGCCTACGCTGAGTTTCATTCATTTATGAGGTGCGCTCTCTAGTTAACAATGAAAGTGAACGCGGCGCGCGGCTCCTCCATCTCACGGTTATTATATTGTCTGCTATATATTTACCGTGTATTTGTCACAGGTCGAGGTGGGCCAAGCCAGACTGCACCCACCCCTAGACCAGGATCACCCTGAGGAGCGTGTCAAAGGAGGAGGCCGGAGACAGGAATAAAAGAATAACAACTTTATTTAATGTTTAAAAGCAATTTGAAAATCCTAATCTAAAATCCTCTTCTTTCCTTTCCCCAGGAATCCGAGGCAACACCGTGGTAAGTTTATGGACAGGTAGGTATCGCAGGTGAGTAGGTAGGACAGGGCTCGCTTCCTTCTGGCGCTGGTGCCAGACTCACAATGGTAAAGGACGAACGGGTGGGTATCCCAGGTGAGTAGGCGGTCGGAGCTCACTTCCTTCTGGCGCTGGTGCCAGACTCACAGTGGTAAAGGACGAACGGGTGGGTATCCCAGGTGAGTAGACGGTCGGAGCTCACTTCCTTCTGGCGCTGGTGCCAGACTCACAGTGGTAAAGGACGAACAGGTGGGTATCCCAGGTGAGTAGACGGTCGGGGCTCACTTCCTTCTGGCACTGGTGCCAGACTCACAGTGGTGAGTGACGAACAGGTGGGTATCCCAGGTGAGTAGACGGTCGGGGCTCACTTCCTTCTGGCGCTGGTGCCAGACTCACAGTGGTGAGTGACGAACAAGTGGGTTTCAGGGCTACAACAGACTTAAGTCACAAGCTGAGCGGGCCTTCACTGGAACAGCCGGAATCAACACTTCAAATAGAGGTGAACAGCTCTCACATGGGTGGCAGGAGACAGAGTCACAAGCGGAGCAGGGCTTTCACTGGAACAGACGGAATCAACACTTCAAATAGAGGTGAACAGCTCTCACATGGGTGGCAGGAGACAGAGTCACAAGCGGAGCAGGGCTTTCACTGGAACAGACGGAATCAACACTTCAAATAGAGGTGAACAGCTCTCACATGGGTGGCAGGAGACAGAGTCACAAGCGGAGCAGGGCTTTCACTGGAACAGACGGAATCAACACTTCAAATAGAGGTGAACAGCTCTCACATAGGTGGCAGGAGACAGAGTCACAAGCGGAGCAGGGTTTTCACTGGAACAGACGGAATCAACACTTCAAATAGAGGTGAACAGCTCTCACATGTGTGGCAGGAGACAGAGTCACAAGCGGAGCAGGGCTTTCACTGGAACAGACGGAATCAACACTTCAAATAGAGGTGAACAGCTCTCACATGGGTGGCAGGAGACAGAGTCACAAGCGGAGCAGGGCTTCCACTGGGACAGACAGCATAAAACTTCAAGCAGAGGTAAACAGTTCTCACGTGTGCTGCCGGGGGCAGAGTCACAAGCTGAGCGGGGCTTTCACTGGAACAGACAGCATACAACTTCAAGCAGAGGTAAACAGTTCACACGTGTGCTGCCGGGAACAGAGTCACAAGCGGAGCAGGGCTTTCACTGGGACAGACAGCATAAAGCAGAGGTAAACAGTTCTTATGTGTAGTGTGCACACGGGGGGCTTTTCCTTCTGACATCCAACAGGTGACTACAATCGATCTCACTAGGCTCTTATGATGAACGGTAGACCAGCATGACACATGGGGAGTGCACGGCGATAAAATATAAATCTTCCACACACACACGACAGTCCAACTCCAAACATGCAACGTGATGGGAAACGTCAATTCCAGCACTACAAATCCACTCTTCAAAGTGCAAAATAAGGCCAACACTCACCCAGAGGTCTCGATCTGAAGAGCCGATGATAGTCAGAGTTGGGACAGATGTGGTGAATAATTTCCTCACCACTACAAGCGGGCTTCACTTCGCTGTTTTCAATGGTCAAGGGAGAGGCTAGAGATCGACAAGGAATCAGTATATTTCACTCAGTGCGATGTATACAACGTGATCCAAGCACTCCAAATCAGTATCCAATTTAGTGTAGAAAACATGCGTTTATGAGATTCAATTTGTCAATCACTCATCTCACTCTTTTCCAATCCAGGCGAACGAATTCCACTCTTCAAAACCGCCCTCGGATCCCACAAGCGACACTCTTCTTTCACGATGATCCTTCAGCTGCAACACTCTACAAACGTTTCCCAATGGGAGAGAACCACACCAGATCGACGGGGGAAGACAAAGAAAACAACAAGCCCACACGGAGAGAGAACACTCCAGATCAACGGAGGAGAAAAACAACACAACACACCCAGCCTTCTCTTCCACTTGTGTTTTATTCTCTCAAAATGCTGGCGTGGCTTCAATCAGGCACTCAGAGTGAAGTCCCCACACCTGTTGCCAATCTGCCGTTTAGTTGTCATGACAACAGACACACCCACCGGCCCGGGGACAGTGTTACACTGAAAGTGCCCCGGCGGGAACACTTCTCTTGTGAAATCAGTTCCGGGGATTATTTGTCATCCCGTGACATACCCCCCTGCCAAACCGTTCTAGTCCCGAGAACGGTCTCCAGTCACCCAGTCTCCGTACCTGGCTGGAGGCTGACCCCGATTCTCTCGTTGCGAACGTCGGGGTGGAGAGATGGGTGCTTCAGGTCGTGGTCCTAGGCCTAGGCCCCTCGGGATCACTGCCCATCCTACCAGCGGGGGCGTCCAAGTCGTCTCGGCCGGTGGGTTCTCTACTACTGGCTTTGGGTAATTCGGGCAAGGGCGGATCAGGTTGCGGTGTAACACCCGTTCGGGGCCCGTCTTACCTTCAGGCCGTAAGGCATATACAGGTTGGTCCGGATGGGGTTGTCGCTGAACGACATATGGCTGGGCCTCCCATCGGTTGCTCAACTTTCCCTTCCCTTGTCGGCGATTGTCCCGTAGCAGCACCCTCTCCCCGGGCAGTAGCGGGGCTTCTCGGGCCGTCCTATCGTACAGTCTCTTGCTCTTTAACGCCGCCTGATTAATCCGGCCAGCGACTTGTTCGTATGCGGACTGAAGGCGTCGGTGGTGGTTCGCTACCCAGTCGGACAGACTACTTCCCTCTTCTCCCCCAGTGGTTCCCATAAGCATATCCATTGGAAGCCTCACATGTCGGCCGAACATCAGGTAGGTAGGGGCATAACCGGTGGTACTGTGTATGCTATTGTTGTACGCCTGCATCACTGCTGGGAGCCGATCAGCCCAGTGGCCCTGCTGCTCTTCCTCCAAGGTTCCCAACAAGCCCAGCAAGGTTTGATTGAATCGTTCACACCCCCCGTTCCCTTGAGGATGATATGGGGTCGTATGGGTCTTCTTACATCCGTACAGTTGGCACAATTCATGAATCACCTTTGACTCGAAGTTAGCCCCTTGGTCTGAATGGAGGATTTCAGGGCATCCAAATGGCTGGATCACGTACTTCCAGAGGGCGTTAGCAGTGGTCAGGGCAGTTTGGTCCATAGTGGGGATGGCCCAAGCATGTTTAGTGAACAGATCGGTAACAACGAGAATATTCTGGATCTGGTCCACCGGCCGTCCCAGGGTGAGGAAGTCCATTGCCACCATGTGCAGAGGTGCCCTGGCCTGAATCGGGACCAGCGGTGCCCGCGCCTCCCTCCTGGACTTGAACAAGGTGCAACGTGGGCATCTCTGAAGGTAAGTCCTGGTGGTATCCTCCATCCCAGGCCAGTAGAAATGTCGTCTCAACAAAGCCAATGTCCTCTCCTGCCCTTGATGTCCCATCCTAGCATGGTACGCCTCCAGTAAAGCCTGCCAACGACCTGCAGGGACCACGACCTGACAGACCTCTTCTCCTCGGCCTGGGTCCTGAAGCGTCCTACAGAGCACCCCATCCCTCAAATAGAGCCTTTCCCTCTGTCCCAGCAAGCCTCGCACACTCCGGGTCTGAGTTCGACGTTCCGCCCCCTCGGGCCAGATCTTCTGCTCCAACCATGTCCGTACCCGCAGCACATCTCCATCTTCGCCCTGCCACAGTCTCCAGCGTTGTGGGTCCCACCCCCAACACGGAGGGGGGTCCTCAGGTGTCTGCCCTGGTGCCTCTACAACTCCCACCATTAATCCCTCGTCGGACCCCAGTTCTGGGGTCGGTGTATGGCCTGCCGATCCTTCCCCTGGTAACCTGGATAATACGTCAGCGTTGGTGTGCTCTCTACCTGGCCGGTACTGGATCTGGTAATCGAAGTTGGCCAGTTGCGCCACCCAGCGTTGCTCCACTGCCCCTAGTTTGGCCGTTTGTAGATGCACCAGCGGGTTATTGTCCGTGACAACCCGTACCTTGGCTCCCCACAAGTAGTCTTTAAATTTCTCGCCCAGCGCCCACTTCATGGCCAGTAGCTCGAGTTTAAAAGAGCTGTAATTCGAGTCATTCTTCTCTGCGGGGTGTAAGCTTCGGCTTGCATAGGCGATCACTTTCTCCTCTCCCTGTTGTTTCTGCGCCAAGACGGCTCCCAACCCTAGTTGGCTTGCATCGGTGTACAGGATGAATGGTTGAGTAAAGTCGGCAAAGGCCAATATCGGGGCTTGTAAGAGCTCCTGCTTGAGCTGCTGGAAAGCGGCTTCACAGGCTGGGTCCCATTGGATGGAGGGGGACCCTCGACCCCGTGCTCGACCCGTGCCTCCCAACAGCTGGTTGATGGGTTTGGCGATTCTGGAGAAGTCCTTAATGAAGCGCCTATAGTAGCCCACGAAGCCCAGGAATGACCGAACTTGACGCACCGTCTGGGGAGCGGTCCACTCTTGCACCGCCCTCACTTTTTCTGGATCAACGGAGATCCCTGCCGCACTGACCACGTGCCCCAGAAACTTGACCTCTTTACGGAAGAGCTGGCACTTGTCGGGTTGTAACTTCAGTCCGTAGCGCTCTAGGGAGCGGAAGACTTGCCCAAGATGCTCCAGGTGGGACTTGAAATCGGGGGAGTAAGTGATGATGTCGTCAAGGTAGACGAGGGTGGTATCCATCACTTGGCTGCCCAAACAACGCTGCATCAGCCGCTGGAACGTGGCTGGAGCGTTGCAGAGGCCGAACGGCATCCGGTCCCACTCATAGAGACCGAAAGGGGTGGTAAATGCCGTCTTCTCCCGATCACGCTCGTCCATCTGCACCTGCCAATAACCGCTGGCCAAGTCGAGGGTAGAGTACCAGGCAGCTTGAGTGAGGCTCGTAAGAGAATCTTCAACCCGCGGCAACGGGAAAGCATCCTTCTTGGTCACCAGGTTCAACCGGCGGTAATCCACACAAAACCTCCAGGAACCCGTCTTCTTGCGGACCAACACTATCGGTGCGGCCCAAGGGCTGCTGCTCTCACGAATAATCCCTCGGTCAAGCATTCCTCGCAACAGGGTGCGGACCTCGGTGTACAAGGTCGGTGGTACAGGTCGGTAGCGCTCTCGGCTTGGTGCAGCATCCCCAGTTGGAATCTGGTGCTTTACCACGTCAGTGCGGCCATAGTCCTCCTCGTGAGTAGAGAACAGATGTTGCCATCCCCTCAAGAACTCTTGCAGTTGTCCCACTTGTTCTTCCTCCAGTCCGTCACCCCGTAAAGACTCTCCCTTTAAGTGAGCAGGCAATCCTCCTTCTACCTCCTCCACTCCTGGACCGGCCCGCGCTAAAGCCACTTCGACCACTGTAGGACTCACCCGCTTAAAGTTAACTTCGCCCTGCTCACGAACCTGCTGTGGTCTTACTGAGGTCACCCGGGCCAAACATTGGTGATGATACAGGTGGATAGGGAAAGGGTTCGTGTTCCTCACTCTTACTGAGACTCGGCCTCCCTGAACAGTTGCCAGTCCTCGAGCTATCTCCACTTTGGGACCCTCTTCGTGGGGCTCCACCATCACCCACTCTTGCGGATGGTAACGTCGAGGGGGCAGCCTGGCCCAGACTACAGCCTCACTTCGAGCTGGAATGGACAGGGCGTAGCGACAGGCCACTCTCCCCGTGCTTTCCCGGTCATGCTGTTGTTCGGCCAGACATATCCGGCGGCAATCGGCCCTGATACGGTCCCACTCCTGTCCGACTGGGGTTACAGCTGCTCGTGCCGGTCTACGTCGGAATAGCTCTTCCCAGCAATCCGAGATGACATTCATCCCAATCAGGGCACGATGGGACCCTAGACACGGGTCTCGGACAACTGCCACCCCCTTCTGAGGCACTACAACTCCATGGATCTTCAAATCGGTCACAAGGTATCCTACGTACGGTATGTCCAGTCCATTTGCCCCACGCAGCGTCAACCAGGGGGCATCCACAGGCGATCTACCGTTGGTGCCAAACAGCTCATGGGCCAAACTTTCGGTGAATAAGGTCACTTGGGAACCTGTGTCCAAGAGACAATGTATCTCCTGACCATTAACTTGGGCCACCACCACTGGGCAGCGGCCTATCAGGCGACTCTGGGGGGATGTGGAAGAAGAGGGGTCTAATACGGGGGTCCCGACCACTTGACCCACAGTGGCCGGAGACTCTAAAAACCCCCTTGTGATGCCCGTCGGGCAGAGCATTGGCGAAAGTAATGCCCCGACTCTCCACAGCCATTACAAATGGGCCGCCCATGTTCATCCCACTGGAATCGGGAGCCCACTGACCGGGGAGGACGACGTTCAGAAGGGCGATTCCCGTCGGAGTAAGCCCGTTCCCGAGAGTGAAAAGGTGGCTGCAGGCGCTCTCGACGAAGCTCTTCCATGACAGACTTGGACAACTCGGACATTTGTTCCTGAACGTCTCGCTTCAGTTCTTCCCGGAGGACCTGCTTCCAATCGGGTGCCGTGGTGGCCAAGGGGGATTCAACGACATTGGTAGCCAAACAGCTGGGGGTTTCCACATGCTCCGCCTGGTCGCGCTCAAGAGCCAGGGCTTCTTGCCTCAGCTCTTCGAAAGTCATGTCTGGTCCTCTCCGAAGCTGCACCCGCAGGCTCTGACGTACGGGACCCTCTCGCAGCCCCAACAGGAATTGATCTCGCAGCAACACCTCTCCTTCCCCCAGGCCATGGTCCTGCCTTCCCGTGAGTCTGGAAAACTGCTCCCGCAGTTGCAAGGCGAATGCTCGAACAGATTGCCGGGGACCCTGGCGAGAATTGAAAAACTTCGTCCTCAGAGCGGCTACCGGAGTGGTATCTCCATACTGCCCCGTAAGGAAATCAAAAATAGCCTGGACCGTCACACGGTTGGCTTCTGGTGCTGCCTGAACTTCTCTTCTCGCCTCCCCCTCCAGAGAGTTCAAAACGAACTGGACCTTCTGCAGAGCACTCAGACCTTGAAGCCCCGCCAGGTATTCCACCTGGGTCTTCCACAGGGACAGACTTACTTCGGACCCCGGGCCTCCGTACCTCGAGGCCCATGGGGCACCCATGAAAATCGGCACGACAGGTTGCCGAGCCCCAGGCTCTTCTCCCTCCGCCATCTCAACCTCTGATCGCTCAACTCAAGGTGAATCCTGCTGACTACGCCAAAATCTGTCACAGGTCGAGGTGGGCCAAGCCAGACTGCACCCACCCCTAGACCAGGATCACCCTGAGGAGCGTGTCAAAGGAGGAGGCCGGAGACAGGAATAAAAGAATAACAACTTTATTTAATGTTTAAAAGCAATTTGAAAATCCTAATCTAAAATCCTCTTCTTTCCTTTCCCCAGGAATCCGAGGCAACACCGTGGTAAGTTTATGGACAGGTAGGTATCGCAGGTGAGTAGGTAGGACAGGGCTCGCTTCCTTCTGGCGCTGGTGCCAGACTCACAATGGTAAAGGACGAACGGGTGGGTATCCCAGGTGAGTAGGCGGTCGGAGCTCACTTCCTTCTGGCGCTGGTGCCAGACTCACAGTGGTAAAGGACGAACGGGTGGGTATCCCAGGTGAGTAGACGGTCGGAGCTCACTTCCTTCTGGCGCTGGTGCCAGACTCACAGTGGTAAAGGACGAACAGGTGGGTATCCCAGGTGAGTAGACGGTCGGGGCTCACTTCCTTCTGGCACTGGTGCCAGACTCACAGTGGTGAGTGACGAACAGGTGGGTATCCCAGGTGAGTAGACGGTCGGGGCTCACTTCCTTCTGGCGCTGGTGCCAGACTCACAGTGGTGAGTGACGAACAAGTGGGTTTCAGGGCTACAACAGACTTAAGTCACAAGCTGAGCGGGCCTTCACTGGAACAGCCGGAATCAACACTTCAAATAGAGGTGAACAGCTCTCACATGGGTGGCAGGAGACAGAGTCACAAGCGGAGCAGGGCTTTCACTGGAACAGACGGAATCAACACTTCAAATAGAGGTGAACAGCTCTCACATGGGTGGCAGGAGACAGAGTCACAAGCGGAGCAGGGCTTTCACTGGAACAGACGGAATCAACACTTCAAATAGAGGTGAACAGCTCTCACATGGGTGGCAGGAGACAGAGTCACAAGCGGAGCAGGGCTTTCACTGGAACAGACGGAATCAACACTTCAAATAGAGGTGAACAGCTCTCACATAGGTGGCAGGAGACAGAGTCACAAGCGGAGCAGGGTTTTCACTGGAACAGACGGAATCAACACTTCAAATAGAGGTGAACAGCTCTCACATGTGTGGCAGGAGACAGAGTCACAAGCGGAGCAGGGCTTTCACTGGAACAGACGGAATCAACACTTCAAATAGAGGTGAACAGCTCTCACATGGGTGGCAGGAGACAGAGTCACAAGCGGAGCAGGGCTTCCACTGGGACAGACAGCATAAAACTTCAAGCAGAGGTAAACAGTTCTCACGTGTGCTGCCGGGGGCAGAGTCACAAGCTGAGCGGGGCTTTCACTGGAACAGACAGCATACAACTTCAAGCAGAGGTAAACAGTTCACACGTGTGCTGCCGGGAACAGAGTCACAAGCGGAGCAGGGCTTTCACTGGGACAGACAGCATAAAGCAGAGGTAAACAGTTCTTATGTGTAGTGTGCACACGGGGGGCTTTTCCTTCTGACATCCAACAGGTGACTACAATCGATCTCACTAGGCTCTTATGATGAACGGTAGACCAGCATGACACATGGGGAGTGCACGGCGATAAAATATAAATCTTCCACACACACACGACAGTCCAACTCCAAACATGCAACGTGATGGGAAACGTCAATTCCAGCACTACAAATCCACTCTTCAAAGTGCAAAATAAGGCCAACACTCACCCAGAGGTCTCGATCTGAAGAGCCGATGATAGTCAGAGTTGGGACAGATGTGGTGAATAATTTCCTCACCACTACAAGCGGGCTTCACTTCGCTGTTTTCAATGGTCAAGGGAGAGGCTAGAGATCGACAAGGAATCAGTATATTTCACTCAGTGCGATGTATACAACGTGATCCAAGCACTCCAAATCAGTATCCAATTTAGTGTAGAAAACATGCGTTTATGAGATTCAATTTGTCAATCACTCATCTCACTCTTTTCCAATCCAGGCGAACGAATTCCACTCTTCAAAACCGCCCTCGGATCCCACAAGCGACACTCCTCTTCTTTCACGATGATCCTTCAGCTGCAACACTCTACAAACGTTTCCCAATGGGAGAGAACCACACCAGATCGACGGGGGAAGACAAAGAAAACAACAAGCCCACACGGAGAGAGAACACTCCAGATCAACGGAGGAGAAAAACAACACAACACACCCAGCCTTCTCTTCCACTTGTGTTTTATTCTCTCAAAATGCTGGCGTGGCTTCAATCAGGCACTCAGAGTGAAGTCCCCACACCTGTTGCCAATCTGCCGTTTAGTTGTCATGACAACAGACACACCCACCGGCCCGGGGACAGTGTTACACTGAAAGTGCCCCGGCGGGAACACTTCTCTTGTGAAATCAGTTCCGGGGATTATTTGTCATCCCGTGACATATTTGTTAAATACATGCAAATGGTTGATGAAACATTTATTAAAATAAGATACAATTGAATTTATACAAAACGAAATTCACTTTAAAGAAAGGCTTTTAAAAATGCAATGCAAGTGAACGCGGCGCGCTAGCGCCTCAATGCACGGTTATTATATTGTCTGCTATATTTGCTTTTTATTTATTAAATACATGCAATTGGTTGATTAAATATTTATTCAAATTAAGATACAATTTATACAAAACGAAATTCACTTTAAAGAAATGCTTTCTACAAAGCAAAACTTAATGAAATGGTAAAAACATGTCTGACGATTTACAAAAACAAAACTAATCTGCACTTTAATGTTAAAAGACGTAAATGTTAATAATTTGGTATACAGTCATGAGAGAGTTTCATTTTAATTATTTTATTGCTGTATTTTATTTACATCTAATCGAATAGAGGATTTTACAAAAAAATATGTGCATTTTATATGCTGGAATATGCAGAAATATAAGTTAACAGAAAAAGGACTTTGTTTATTTCGTTAAAATATGGTGGAATGTGCAGAAATTCGTTAAATGTTTTGGTTGATGCAATGTGCATAAACTTAAAATATTGAAACTAATAAAACAAGTTTTAAAAAAGAGAATGTTTAATTTGATAAAATTTTAGGGGGCCTCCAATAGCTCATAGCCCCGGGGCCCAGTGAGCTCTTAATGCGGCCCTGCTTGCTGATAACATATATATGACATCTGAATATGTATTTATAATCCTGATTATATAGTAATAGCTCTCATCAGAGATCCTGAATATATAGTTATAAATATATATTCAGATGTATACATAATTAGCTATCTTGAGTTATCCCGTCTCCAACATGTAATATTAATGCATCGCAAAAACACTGAATAATCAAACCAGCTGAAACCTGTTCTGTGCTGTATTGTTTAAGAGTCTAGTTTGATTTGTTTTTATCAGTTTACTTACTCAGAACCACATTTGTCTTGGCTGAAAACACACAATCCCTCTTGCTGTAAACCGTACATGTGTATCGTCCTTCATCTCCAGCTCTCAGATTGTCCAGACGGAGGGAGAAGTTTCCATGTTTAATGTGCTCAGTAAAGAAATGAGCTCTGTCTTGATAATCCTGCTGCTGTTCCTCTGCTCCATCTTCATACAGATGAACTAAAGTCTCTGAGTCTGTTCTTCTCCACTCCACCTTCAGATCCTCAGTTAGTAAGTTTGGAGGAACATGACAGAGCAAAACCACTGAACCTCCCAGAGAGACAAACACGTTGCTAGATTTTTGCACAATCAAACCTGAAAAGGAAAAAACATTTAATTTAAAATGTGAGATAAATGTGGAGGAATAATAACCGCACTATCAGCCTCTGTCTCGGCTGTTTTAATCACACTAAATACAGCTGCATATACAGCCAAATGTTTTGTGATCAGATTTTGTGATATTGTGGCACAGTCAGAAAGTCATGAGCATAAATGGTTTGTTCACACTGACAGAGATTATATCACCGGAGGTCTCGGGGTCTCTGTGTTTTTGGTTACTGTAGAATAAAACTGCATCACATGACAGATCACGGTCCAAACTCCCATTGTTAACACACTCCCAACACATTTCAGTAACACTTGAGAATAATGGTCTGTAATTAATAGGTATCTAGGGAGTAATGAGTAGTTCTCCATCAACACGTCAACTACTGAAATTAACTAATATGAAACAAGCTTAACTAATCAGTAAGTAATATAAAATTGAGGGCTGGGATTGTTCCTTATTAGGTAATCAATAATTACTGAATGAGATTAGCCTCATTAATAACTATCAACTAACTGGAAAATTATAAAGAATGAACAAATAATTAATAATCACAACATTAATGTGTCTGAGATGTGTGCGATTGTCTTTATTTTACTTTAAACGTGGTCATAAAATGCATTAAAAAAATAATGCCGATTGATGCTCTCAAAATCACAAAAATATTCAATATTCCAAGAAAATAGAGAAAATAGACAAATTTGATTACATAAATTTAACAATATTTTAACATCTGCTACCAGAAATGTCTTTATGTTTTATAGTTATGTTTTATAAATAAGTCTTATCTTGGTGTTGTATTTGTCAAAATATGAATAACTAATGGTAGCTCAAATTAATTAAACTCATCAAACTTTTGACTTCTTGGCTTTTTCTAAACTGTAAATATTTCCATAGTAAAATCATCAGCAGCTGTTAGATTCACACACTCCACAAACACTAATTATTATGATGATGTTATTATTATTATTATAGGTTCAAACTCATCTCCCACTGAATCACATCAGAATATGTCCTGTTATATTGTACCTTCAGTAGGAGATCTGCAGTAGATCAGACAGAAGAGCAGAAGTGCAGATCCAGATGCAGAGACACAGAGAATCAGCATTATTAGGTGTACAGCAGAGAAACCTGTCAAACACACAGTTATTGGACAACGCTGTTATTGTGAAAACTTCCTTATACCGGTATATATTGCACAAATTTGTCCCTAAGATATGATTAGGTAGGAACACACACACACATTTAGTTAAAAGGGGACATTCAATAGATTTCTACTGTTTTATAGCTAATTATAAATACTAACCCAAACTCACATTTTAAACTGGGAAAATATTATTAGATTTGCAGATATTTTTCTTATATTTTTTTATTAATATGCTCTGGTTATGCTATGTTTGCTGGAATTATATGATTTTCCATGTTTTATGTACTTAAGGACTTATATATAGCTATAAGCCACGCCCATTCTGGCAGGCTCGGCAAGCGTCCTGATTGGGCGCCCGTCATAGCTGCTTCACCATAGGTTCGTGCAGTTGCCGCAGCACAGCCAATGAGCGAGCTAGATGCTCTGCTGTATGTCTGCCGTGCAGCTGCACTGCATTTTGAAAGATTTGCTTCAATAATTCTCGAGAAATGGAGTTTCCCATAGCGTACTGCTACGCAATACGAGAGACCTCTCTCAGGGAACGTCTCGGTTACGGATGTACCCATCGTTCCCTGAGTAGGGAACGGAGATGTTACGTCGAATGACGACGAAATGGGGTTCGCTTAGAAGACTATCCTCTTCGAACAGTAATAAAACAAGCCAATGTTGGGTCTGCTGAATTTGCTAAGCGTAACTCGGCCTCATCTCGTGGGTATAAAGGAAGTGCGCCGGCAACATGCAGATATGTTTCTTCGCTGAAGGAGCCAAGACTGAACTCGGCTTTTCCAGCGGTACAGCGGAAGTGGCAGGAAGACGTAACGTCTCCGTTCCCTACTCAGGGAACGAGGGTTACATCCGTAACCGAGACGTTCCCTTTCGTTGTCACTTCGAGTTACGTCGAATGATGACAAAATGGGGTTCCCAGTCCAATCACGCCACCTCGGCTGTCTTCCAGTGCCCTGCGTAAGTCTGAGCTCCCTGTCGTGAGACTAGCACGGACGAAGGACTCCTACTTAACAAAGAATACCAAGGTACACTGGAAGCATATCTCAGTGGAATATGCAATCAGTGCCCGCCCGAAGGGGGGGACTTAAGAAAACACATATGACCCGGAGGGGGGTGCATACGGAGAACACTGGGGTGTCCAGCCCGTAGGGTGGAATATTTCAACCCCAGGGTGGCAGACTGGCTTGCCAAGGGAAAGACACATGCTCAGAGAGGCTTACAGTGGAAATACACATGTGGGGGTCGCCCAGAGGGGGAACCATGCACATGGCGGCACCTAGCCAATGCGAAAGTTGGCACCTTGCCATTGGCTCGTTTATTACTGTTCGAAGAGGATAGGCTTCTAAGCGAACCCCATTTCGTCGTCATTCGACGTAACTCGAAGTGACAAATAAAAGGAACTGAGGTTACGTTTAGTAACCGAGTAGTTATTGTCCATAAAATAAATGAATTCATCTGAATAAATCTGAATCCCTTTGATGAAAATTTGGAATCTTAAAAAACTGAATATACAACGGGACTGTGTCGAGGGGGGCATGGTTCAGCGAGGTCTGCAGCGGGAGAGAGAGTCGGGAGACGAGCGGTGAGTAAGCAGGTCAAGTGCAAAATAACAAACATTTGTGTCTTGTGTCTTGTTGCAGTAATTGGCGTGGAGAGACCGGATAACAGCCGCCAGGAAACGGGGAGATGAAGAGAGAGACTGGACTGAGGAATTGTGCATGCTGAGACTGGTTCCCCGCTGTGAACGGAGAAGCTGAATGCTTTGATCTAAAGTGAACGTTTGTGAAAGTGTGTTAAGTGCAAGTTTGTTTTGTTTGTCTATTGAAAATAAAGCATAATAAAAGCACAAGTCCAAGTCTTCTTCCTTCGTTGTTCTGAACATTGCTACATGCACATACATAATTAACTAAATTACACTTGTGTATTAGTTGTTTTGACTCACCCAGTTTCTCCAGCACTACAGTTGCATTGGCTGAATCTCTTCCAGCAAACACTTGACACATGTAAACCCCTTTATCCTCAGTTCTGACGCTCTTCAGTCGGACAGAGAAGTTTCCTTTGGGGATTTCAGCAGTGAAGAACTCAACTCTGTCTCGGTATCGCTCATCTGATGAATCTGGAAAAGTCTTGTTGTTTTGGTAGAGCAGAACCAGAATGTCTTCATCTTCATTATCTTCATTGGTTTTCTTCCATGAAACCTCATCAATGTCTTCTGGTGTGATGTGAGAGTCTACAGAGCAGTTCAGGGTGACGTCTTCACCCACAGACGCAGATATGGACCGATCTGATCCTGAGACTAGCAAACGCTCTGAAAGAACAACAGTGTAAATATCACATACGGTGAAAGTATATCTGTAGATTCATTTCAGTTTAGACTCACCAACATCTTTTATCTGAACCTCAGTCTCTCCAGACTCCTGCTGACTGTGAACTGTACATGTGTATTCTCCTTATCTTCAGCTCTCAGATTGTCCAGACGGAGGGAGAAGTTTCCATGTTTAATTTGCTCAGTAAAGAAATTAGCTCTGTCTTGATAATCCTGCTGCTGTGCCTCCGGTCGACTCTCACCATCTTGAAACAGATGAACTAAAGTCTCTGAGTCTGTTCTTCTCCATTCCACCTCCAGACCCTCCGTTAGTAAAGGTTCATCAACATGACAGGGCAGAATCACTGAAGATCCCAGAGGAGCGACCAGAGGACCAGAGGGACCGCGCACAGTCAACCCTGAAAACAATGTTTTTCCCACAGAAAAGGGAAAGAGAAAAGTGAAATAAAGCTGGTTTTGTAGTCAAAAACCAATAATGAAATTTTTTAGCTGTCGAAATTTGCATCCTTAGTTTTATCTCATGTATTGTGAAATCATGCGTCGGTTCTGGCAGGTCACGTTAGTCAAGCTCGCATCATCAGTGACTCTCAGCTGATCCATATCTACCTATAGGAATACGACGCCTATCACTGTATACATATATAAGCTCTTCAGTATTATCAGCAGCTATCGCGTTTCTCAGGAGCGAATTACCCTCCTCCATCCCCAGCTCCACCTCTCATCAGTCAGGATTTGGCATTCTGATTCCCCTCGAATCAGCAGATTAATAAAAAAAAATCGTTCACTTTGGTATACAAGCATGACATTTGGCACAGATACTCCCAGAGGGCCACTATTTTGGAAAAAGTTTGCCACTCAAAAATTTAATATGTCAGCCATTTTTCAAGATGGTCACCATTGCAAGGCAAGGCAAGTTTATTTATATAGCACATTTCATACACAGTGGTAATTCAAAGTACAACCTACAATCCAGGGACGTCCTCTGCTGGCGTGGTGTCTCACACCAGTATTGCCCAATGGGGCCCCCATAGAGCACGTTTCACTTTTGCTGTTTTACTGTAAGCAAACAGCGAACCTCTATACTCTCCGTAGTATAGATAATTGCTATTCAATTCTTATTATATCAATTATTCAAACAGTGATCCAAGCATAACATTTGATACAAATACTCTCTAAAGGACATGTTAATGGAAAACGGTGCTTGTCCCGCAAAAATTCAAGATGGCAACCATTTTTTAAGATGGCCGCCATTTCTCTTGAATCCATTATATATTTTTTTCCAAATAGTAATGCTATCATGAAATTTGGTACAAATATTCTTCAAGGAACATTCTCATACTCTGATTCATTCTGAACTTCTGACCTGTAATGCTCCTGAATCATAATCATACACTGTTCGCTAGTTGGCCAGAGGAGAACTGGCCCCGACTGAGCCTGGGTTCTCCCAAGGTTTTTTTCTCCATTCTGTCACCTGATGGAGTTTTGGTTCCTTGCCGCTGTTGCCTTGCCTTCTGGCTTGCTTAGTTGGGGACATTTAATATTCAACAATATTATAGATCTGCCTTAAAGGTGGACGATGATTTTGTATTATTTTCATGTTATCACTGTGAAGCTGCTTTGATACAATCTGTATTGTAAAAAGCGCTATATAAATAAAGGTGACTTGACTTGATGGAAAAAGGTGTGTGCCTAGTCAGACACGCTATGTCACGCATCAGCAACAACAACTGCGACTACATGCTTGTGTTCGTGCTGCAGAAGGTATGAGCCTATTTTATTTATTTATTGATCATTTACTAGAATACATTTTTATTTTATTTCTTTATTTTACTTCTTTATTTATTTATATTTTCTTTCTTATACTATGATGCTTGTCTGCTGTCTGATTAAGACATTTCATGTTTTGTACCAGACCATTTAGGGTTGTTTATATTGTTCAATAAAGTTCTTGGAAAAGAGAGAGAGACAAATAAGAAGCTACTGAGCCCATTATTATTGTATACAGCGCGTAAGGTTTATGTGCATGCTGCAAGTCTTCTTCTCCATTTTTAGTGTAACTCTGTGGCAGAATTACAGCGCCACACACTGGTCTGGCATGTATACTACCTCGTTTTGAGTCGGTTTCAGTGTGTGTACGCAGATATTTCTTGAGATGACGCGGTGGGTTTACAGAATTTTTTTAGAATGAGGGAAAAAAAAGATAAAATAGGGAAAGCTCTGGTTTCAGGCTTCGTATGGATGTGTCCTAGGTCTATGTCTTGGTTTTGGTCTTGGGTTAGGGTTAGGGCTTGACTACACCTATTTACCTGTCATCTATTATCTCAAACAATGGGTCTCAATCTCTAATCATTGCTAATAATATTCGTATACAAGAAAGCTTCTCATGTAAAAAGGGCACCTAATTCACAACACGTGTGTATGCATATTCATTTGTTTTTTTTAATGAATGCAGCATAGGAGGACTGGAAATGATCTGCCTCAGCCCCAAATAGGTTTAAATTAAATGGACAAATTCCCATGGTTATCTGTGTCAAATTCACAAGCAAAACTTTGTTTATGAATCATTGACAGAAATTCTTTCACTTTCATTGTTGTAGAAAAACAGGTTGTTAACACAGGGTCAAATCAGGTAACCAGGAAATATAACCTGAGAAAAAATATTGAAGTACAACAGACTGACACACCTCAACAGGACACCAAACCAACCGTAACCAATGCTAATCAAATGTTAACATCCTGTGTTTGAGCTTGTTTTTGTTTTTGTGTCTATATTCCAGCTCTGCTCACTCTGGTCCTTCAGCTTCAAGAGGTGCATCATGGGAAACATTTAAACACTGATTTTCCTTTTGATTAAAATTTTAGTTGCAAAAAGAAATGCATATTTGTGCCTTTTAATTTTGTGCCTTTTCCACCAGCATTAAATTAGAAAAAAATCCATCCGATATTATTAGAATGACAACAACAAATATAAACATAAGCAGATCCATGTTCAGTTATGATAAATTATCATAATCTTTTTGGCTCGTCAAGTCAAAAGG
>JARPMJ010007136.1:0-45741 GCA_033366665.1 Phoxinus dragarum | reverse complement strand
ATTTTCTTGATAACTCATTTTAAAGAAAAGTTATTGAGATTTAACTGAAAGGAGTCACTGGTGTCTCCAAGTCTACTTACGGTCTACATTTTTTATTTCTGAAAGAATTGGGCATACCTGAATTTAAAAGAGTGTCCTACCCACATACATGGGAGTAAATGGATAAAAATGGTCTCATTTTACAGAAAACCCTTGATATTTTAAAACACCAGTGGAATATTGCATTTTATTTCATAATTTTTTCCACAATTTCATGATAAACACAGATCAAAAGTCTGATTGTGATTTTTTTTGAGTTAAGTTTTCTATTTGAGAGTCTGTAATTTAGGACCTGTTTGGTGTATTTCCCTATGGAAAGTTTCTTTTGAATCCTCTATGTGGCAGTAAACAGGGACAAAAAGAAATGTCTTGATATCACCTTCTAAAAAAAAGTTATTGAGTTTTAACTGAAAGGAGTCACTGGGGTCTCCAAGTCTACTTTTACAGTCTCTGTTTTTGATTGCTAAAATAACTGGGCATACATGAATTTAAAAGAGCGTCTACCCACATACATTGGAGTAAATTGATAAAATGGTCTCATTTAACAGAAAACAGTCTAAATTTTAACACAGTGGTGGAATATTGCATATATTTTATTGTATTTATTCACAATTTTACAATAAACGAGGATAAAAAGTCAGATATTGATAATTTTTTTAATTATTTTTTTATTTGAGCGTCTGTAATTTAGGACCTGTTTGGTGTATTTCCCTGTGGAGTGTTTCTTTTGAATCCTCTATGTGGCAGTGAATAGACAAAAAAAAATATATCTTTCTATCACATTCTTAACAAAGTTAATGAGCTTTAATTGAAGGGAGGCAATGTCTTCTCGTTTACTCCATAAACCCAAATTATTCAAAGTGCAAAAACAGGCTTATCTGTAAAATACTATTTTTACTTCGTTACACTTGATAAGAGAATAAACACTTTATGATCTAACTTAACCCATGTCATGTAATATATTAGAAAAACGAGTGATGTATGAGAAAGTAGCAGTTCTTGTATTTTATTATACACAAAGATAATAAACTCCAAGAAAATAAATCAAATGTTGAGAAAAAACAATGCAAAAATCCAATATATAAATCTAAGATATAAAATAACTATATACAGCATATAGTAACTAAAAATTCAAGTTACTATAGAAGAAAGAAAAAACAAGCCCAACTTGTAGTTTTCTTTTGTTGCAACCGTTTGAAGTGTTGCAACTGTTGACGAAACAGCACACCAACACATTATCTACTGGAATGTCCTTCAGTGTGCCATTTTCTGAAACAGTTTCTTGATGGCACCAAGCACAAGGGTACATTGCACTTTGTACAGTACATAGGAGTCTTTACTTTGAGGCCTGAAAGTTTGCACAAAGCACAAACTCTCCTTCCACTTGCGGCATCGGACCCAAAGTACTCTGGGAAACATTGCTCACCTGCTGCTGTGGCAGACGTGGACGGCTCTGGGGCACTTGATGTGGATACGGGCGGCTCTGGGGCACTTGATGTGGATGCGGGCGGCTCTGGGGCATCTGAGGTGCTGGACTGTGTGGCCAGCTCAGACACAAGTCTCTCTCTAAACTCCTTCTGGCTGAGAGGGCGTTTGTTCTGAGATCTGCAGAGGTGCTGGTGAAGAATGAAACCGTTTACCACCGCAATGTCAACAAAATGGAAAAAAAAAGTCTTGTACCATTTTGTTGTTTTGTGCAGGACATTATAGTACCCAATGAGGGCATCTGACAGGTCCACACCTCCCATATGTTTATTATAGTCCTTCACTGCCGCTGGAATCGGGACACTGTGCCTTTCCCACACACCCTCTGGACTCTTGACACGCCTGAGGACCTCATCACCGTCATATGCCTTGTGCATTGTTGAACACATTGTCACCTCTCGTGTGTCCATCCACCTTACAAAGAGAAGCTTCCCGTCTCGGAGCCATCGAATGGTTCCCCTTTGGGCTCTGCGGCTGATGTCATTTGCCTTGGTTTTGGGGGAAGCCCCGCCGGTTGGTGCGTATTGTGCCACACGCCAGAGTCTTCTTAGAGAGCAAGTCCATAAAAAGGCATGGGGCTCGTGTAGAAATTGTCCGTAAAAACCTGGTAACCTTTGCCGAGAAGTGACAGATCCAGGAGCTGCATGACAGAATCATAACTGAGCCCTTTTCCAGTGGCCGGGGAAGATTTGCCTTCATAGACAAAGAAGTTCCACGTGTAGCCACACGCAGAATCAGCCAGCACGTAGAGTTTGTAGCCCCACTTGGTCGGCTTGTCTTTCATGTACTGCTTGATGCCGATTCGCGCCCTTGAAGCCACCATCCTCTCGTCCACTGCTAGCTGTCTGTCTGGATGGAAATAGGTTTTGCATGCCGAGACGATCTCATTGTACAGGGGCTTGATCTTGAAGAGTCTGTCGTAGGCTTCAGTCCCCTTTTTCTTGAGTTGTCTCGATCATCCTCAGCATCGCAAAGATGCAGGTTCCAAGAAATGGCCTGAAATCTGGACCTGGACATGACTGATTTTGGGAAGGGTAAGCGGTAAATTTCTTTACCAGACCAGTAATCAACGATGTTTTTTGCACCGAGGAGCCCCAATGTAGATGACAAGTGCGATGTATGAATACAGTTCCTGTGCATTCAAAGACAACCAAAGGAAACGTTTTCCAGCCTCCGACCTCATTTGTGCAAAGCTGTTGGTGTTCTTCACAATGGTGTCCACCACAGAGCCTGTGAAGAAGAGCTGAAAGAGCTGCAAAGGGGGAATAGATCCTGTCCATTACAAGCTGCGCTCCTGGGTTTCTTTTTGGAAGGAAATTTGGTAGCACTGGAACCTCATCCTCCACACTGCAGTCATTCCACCTTTCTGTGCCACCTTCCGCTGACATCGCACTTGCTGACCTTTTTGTCCCCCGTACAGAATGAGACCTGCCTCGGTTTTGCTTGCTGGAAGTTCCAGCTCTCTGTGGCCTCACAGAATCACCAACAGAGGGTGCGGGGGGTCATGGAGATGTGAGGTGGGCAAACAACCCCCTTGCTGCTGGTGCATGGCGGGTCTGGCTGCCACTCATCACCACTGTCCAGACTGCAAAACAAAACAAATTTATAAATCCACATTGCAATTCAGAAATGCATGCTAATATTACATGCAAAAATATTATTACTATTAATATTACAATACAAAAATATTCACATATGCACACAACAGATACAAGTCAAGAATATAATTTGCATATCCACATAAGATACACTGATACATGTGCAAAAAAAAGTTAGCACAACTCATGCATGTACTGATTCAAATATGAATGTAACAAACATGCAGAATGCATTTCATGTATAGATAAAAAAAGATGTAAAAAAATAAAATCATCATGCATGCTATAGTTCAAATAAGCTTGGGAGCATTTGCTTTTTGACACACACGCGCGCATCATTCAACTGATGAACAACACGTGCCCACATGCATGCAATCAATTCAATTGATGAAAAAATGCGTGCAAAACTACAAATATGCATGTAACATTGTTTTCGCACATGTGGGCACTAAACAGCACAAAAAGCTTGGCAAAAACCTCCCAAGCTTATTTGAACGATGGCATGAAAATATGCATGGTTTGGGCTGGTTTATTATTGCAAAAATCTCAAATATGCATGCATCAGACGCAAAAAATAAATAAAAAACGCACATGTTTAGCAAAACAACCCATGCTAATTTGAATTAGCCTCGAGCAGGGGATGTGATGCAATTTCAATCCATGCACGCGCTATATCACGAGTGATATTTCTCGATGTCTGTTGCATGCATAATTTTTATTGTTGAATGCATTTGTTCATGCAATACACAAATTCAACGTTTATAAGCTCAAAAATCTGTACTCACTCGAATTCTGGATCCTCGCCAGCATTATAGGCAGCTTCTGTAACAGAGTCGAAACTAGCATTGCTGCAAGTTTCAGTGTCACTTTCTCGATCAAGCTCATCCAAAACAGCCTGCACGCCAACAAAAACCTTTCGTGAAGCCATCGTCCAAAGACAAAACACTCCAACCAGTTGTAAAAAGCACGCAAAAACTCGCAAAAACACTCTCCAAACAATCAAACTATATCCAACAAAACTCCAACTCATCTGAGACGATCCTTGTCAGCTGCTGGAATATCAAGGATAAGACCCGCCTCCTCAACTTTGCCAAAGGGATATCTCGGGCTCTGATTGGTCTAGAGACATGATTGACGGGTCTGTGGATAGCTGAGAGCCATAGTATTCGTGACGTATGACGCAATACGTGATGGACGTCATCACATTCGCGCTCCCAAATCTAGGGAGAATATGAGTATTTGCCTGCATTGCATGTTTTGATCTGGACATCGGTGACATATTACAGTGTCATTTGGCCATGCATGCTCACAGACATGTGAAAATTGTGTCATTTTGAAGAAAACAACATAAGGGAACGAGCTGATATAGCGTTTGAGGCTATTATCTCCACATGGAGTAAATGATCCGAACAGGAATATGACTCATGTGTTTAATTGGTCAAAAGAATCGATTCTGTTTTCGTGATTCTTTTGATAATAATGCTACTGTAAAATGTTGGATCGGTGAAATAAACCTGCATATTGATATTCTTGAGAGTGAGAGCTTTCATTTGATATATGACTTGCCTATTTTTGGTGAGTTTAAGTTATATATATATTAAATTTAATATCATAAATATGATTTTTTTAAGGGGGGTCGTTGCGGGGGGGGTCCAAATTCAGACCTTATTATCTTCTTCTATGAAACATAAATGCAAAAGTGATGGGATTGACAGGAAAGCTGAGGTTCTAAGCTTTCAAACAATACCATATATATATAGTTTTGTGCTGCACAACTTATAGATTTTTCTTTATGATTATGATGATGCAATATTGGACCCACCGGTGGGTCCAATACGTCTGCAGATTCCAACTGGTTAAAGTGAACTATAATGATTTTTAGGTATTATGCGTTTCTATTGGTTGTTTTACTCCGGCAAACGCGCATTCTACGTCAGATTCTGCATGCTTGTTAATCGCCGTTTCAAACAGAATGATGCATTCTCACAAAACGACGTTTCTCTCACTTTTTGAATTCTGTGCGTGTATGTGTCTGTGATTCGCCCCACCGTGTGTGTGTGTGGGACGTGCGAGATACGTGTGTGACCTGTTTTGACCTACATGGGTGTAAAACATATGTCTGTGTGTGTGCGTTTGGCTTTAGAACAAAGACATGAATGGGTCTTTCACTGAGAAAGAAAACAGACGCGGTGTGTACGTCCTCACCCCACGATAATTAAATTAAAGAACCCCGGGATGTCTTCTCTTATCTAAGCACAGAATCAGCTAAAAGCTTTCAGCAAACGTTAATGTGTTGTAAAAGGGGGATAAGACACTTTGGAATGCATTAAATCAAAGTCTGTGTTTGTCTAAGTTTTAGCAAAATGTCAAGAAACCTCTTAGTCATGCAATAGGTCAACAAAATAGAAACATGTATGCTTTATCGATCAACACCTGGCAATGGTGCTACAAGAGTGAGTGACCATTTATCAGTATATTCAATAGAGATGAGTGCAATAATAACTGCCCTTAGGTGGGTTGAAGAGACTAAACCTCTGAGATCTGTTATATGTACTGACTCTATGGCAGTATTGCAAAGTTTTATAACCGATAATGCAATACGTGAAGATTTGGTATTAGAAGTAAAGCATCTTCTATTAAATCTATCAACCTTGGACTAGCGGTACAGTTCTGTTGGATTCCAGGACATTATGGAATTGATGGCAATGAAATTGCTGATAAGTTAGCTAAAAAAGCTCTGGAATTAGACCAAGTTCAAATCCACATTCCATTGGGTAAAGGAGATGCCAAAGCTTTAAAGGGGTCATGACATGAGAAACCAAATTTGCCTTGATCTTTTGGTATTAAGAGGTCTTTGTACCATTAAAACGTCCTGCAAGTTCATAGCTTAAGACGTCCTCCCCATTATAAACGAATCATTTATTTAATCAAGCTCTAAATACAGCTCGTTCTGGATCCATGGTAAGAAGTGACGTCACGGTACGAAGTGACGTACCAGCGTTTGCATACGACCGCCTCCAGGCGCAAGACAACTACGCTTTAAGCGCAAGACAACTACGCTCATTTCGTATCATTGTCGCGCCCCGCGCGCTGCGCGCCTCACAAGCGTTCAGTCGACGCACAGCGAGTGGGTCTGTGTACAGGGAAATTACGATGCCGCAGATGTGCTGTTCCTGGCTGTGGACAAACAACATCTTTGAATACGCTGCGAAAGATCCAGTCGCCAGGGAAAAATGGATGCACTTTATTTTTTGCGGACGTCCCAGTCACTGCAGTGTTAATGTAAGTGTTTGCTCTATACATTATAAGGATGACTGTTTTGAGAAAAAATCCCAATATGATGCTGGCTTTGCTAGAAAACTGTTGCTCAAGGATAAGTCCGTGCCGACTATTCTGGGCTCAAAACGACGTTGCAAACTTAACGTTACTTTTTATCACTGGCTAATATAAACACATTTGTATAAGAGAATCTTGAAAATATGTCGCCTGTCTTGTACGTTAAGGCCTACATGTGATAGAAAATTAAAAATGTTGCCTTTATCATGCTGCATCTTCAAATATGGCCTGTGCATGCATTTTTGTCCGTGGTACACCCTATCATGTCATTGAAATTAGTTTAAATAATGTTAAACTGTTAGCAAATTAAGGCTATAGATAATTAGGCAACAATAATCCGTTTTCAAGGTGTCTCGGGTTACAATTTTTTTATTAATTCAAAATAGGTTTCACTTTCCATGTGGACACGGGCTGATCCAGTCTTCGTTGTTGTGGTGATGGTTCATTTTCCTCTGATTCCGGCTCAAACATAATAAGGTTTTATCATTGCAAGAGCCATCGCTTCGCATGCATCAGCCGCTATTAAACAGTTGCGCCGAATCCGCAAATATTCTGGCTGGGGGCGTTAATAATTGATGCATAGGCACTGACGTTAGCCAATCATAACAGTGGGCGTTAACACTGAACTCTTAAAGGGGAAACACCCCCAAAACAGACTGTTTGAATCAGAGGATGAGAAACAGGGTGGGAAAAGGTCATAAATCACTACATTTTAAAGTTTTTTGTAAAAAAAAACTATAGTAATACTATAATTACACCTAAGGGAACTAATAATAAAATAAAAAAAACCATGTCATGACCCCTTTAATTAAATCACAGATTATGCTAAGATGGCAAGATGAATGGGATTCAGAGAGTAATGCCAGACACTATTATAGGAACCAGAACTGTGTTGGAGGGAAAAGAATCACTTCATTGGGTCTTAATAGGCATGAAGAAGGTATTATAACCAGATTGAGGTTGGGCCACACAGGTCTTAATTCCACCTTATCCTTAATAGGTAAAAGTAATGGCTTATGCTCTGAATGTAAAGTCTTGGAGGATGTCACCCATGTTTTATTTAGATGTAAGAAATTGAACCAACTCAGACAGAAATGGAAAGAATCTGATACAGAAAATGACATTCATAATATTTTAACCGGAGCAAGGAATGCAGGGACAAAGAAGCAAATATTTAATTATATATCTTAATGATACTGATTTAAGTAGGAGAATTTAGGAGTTTTTTTTTTTTTTTTTTTTTTTTTTTTTTGAGGAGGGGTGGGGGTAGTTTTGCTATTGTTTTATGATTTTATGATTTAGGTGTCATTTACCAACGTCCTTTTTACACACTCCTGTGTAGTAGTCCCAGTAGGTGGCGGTATATATCGTAGAGATATGATCCGCCAATAATCAGAAGAAGAAGAAGAAGAAGAAGGAGGAGTGTCTACCCCTATCCTGCAGTTGTGCGGAGGAGCTGGACCTTCATATTGTTTTTCTCTTAATTGTTTGTTTGTTTATTTACTGTTGACCAACTATTTTCTTTATTATTTACCCCTAGACTTAAATAAATATATTGTTAAATATATTTTTGGACTCTGAACCCTTTCTTTTGTTACTTCCTTGAGCCGGAACGTAACAATTAAGTGCTCGTCCTCAAAGTTTGTTTGGTTAGAATTCGGAAGGTCCAGCTTCTATTGGAAAAAAAAAAAAAATATTGTTTGTAAATATTTCGCTAGCGCCTGTGTATGTGTAGGCGGAGCGTATTTGACTGCCATTTGATTCACCTGCGTGTGGCTTGGCGTTCTGGCGCTAGCAAACAGTGGGTGTTTGTTGGGAAATGTGCGCAAGAGTTTTCGTGTCTTTAAATCAGTGGATTTTCTTCATCATGGTGCTCAATTGAAGAGAAAGTAAGTGGAAACCGAAATAGACCATTATATATGGTAAGTGTATTGATTCCTCCTAATATTTCCCGTTGTAAAAACGTTTGTTTCTTCTGATAGGATAGCTTTGGCAGGATTTTGATGGGTATGTTTACTCTAGTACTCTGCTCGGTTAGCTAGTATTGCTGAAAGGTAATTTGTGAGCGAACTCTGTATTTTTGTTGCACAAATAGTGAGGTTCCCCGGTAGGTTTAGCAACGCATCGCGTTGATCTCTTTTTATTTTAGTTTGTTGTTTTTGTGCTGACGCTGAGTGAGAGCACTGCCCGCTATTGTATGTCTCACTGGTTTGTCCGTGGGTTTATACAACTGACGGTATTTGAGTGCTTAAAAATACTCGACTCTTGGTGAAGGCATGAAGATTAGGGTTGAGTTATTTTAGGGGGAGGAGAGAGAGTAGGGGGAATAATCACCTTTTTGTGCTTGTAAATCAGAGTGAACGATTTCGAGTTCTGCTGAATAAAATAGGAAATAGCTACTGAGTTAGACTTATTTTTGAAGTCTCCTAGTGAGAAATTGTTTGACCAATTAACTAAAGAACAGTTGCTGGAGCTGGCCACTAAGTATGACATCAGTTTAACCACCAAAGAGAAAAGGTTAAAAGAATCTGTTGCGCTAATTGTTAAGGCCACTCTAGTTAAGTTAGAGGTCTTTGATCCTGATAAGCCTATTGCTTTGGATGTTGTTGATGGTGATGATGATGAGGATGATGATGATGATGAGAGCGCTGAAAAATCTTCCATTAATGCTTCTGCATTCTCTTTTGAGCAACGAAAAGAACTAATGCTTTTAGAGCTAGAAAAGGTGAAATTGAATCGTGAAATTGAGATTCGTAAATTGGAGGTCGTGGCTATGCGGTTTCAGCTAATTGGTGAGGGTAAACTGGGGGACAGTGCAAGTGGTTCACCCAGGTCTGGTAAAAAAGGATTGGACGTAGCCAATAATATTAAGCTGATACCAAAATTTAGTGAAACTGATGTAGACACATTTTTCAGTTTGTTCGAGCGTTTGGCAGACGTTATGAAATGGCCAGATACTGAACAGACTTTGATGTTGCAATGTGTGTTAACCGGTAAGGCACAAAAAGCTTATTCTTCATTAAGTTTTCGTGATAGCCAAAGTTACCGAAGGGTTAAAGAGGCGGTACTGAAAGCTTATGAGCTGGTACCAGAGGCCTATCAACAGAAATTCAGGAACATGCGAAAATCCTCAGAACAGACGTATTGTGAATTTGGGAGAGACTTAAAAATCCAGTTAGATCGCTGGTGTGCTGCTTCAGGTGTAACTAGTCGTGAAGATCTTCATGAGTTGTTCCTATTAGAACAGTTTAAAAGCACTTTGTCTGAGCATGTTTCCATCTTTCTGACTGATCGAAATGTTACATCTATGGAAGAGGCTGCCATTCTTACTGATGAGTATGTACTCACTCATAAATATGAAGTCAAGAAAAGTAGGTTAAAGTTTAGTGGTGGCCCGACAGAGGGCGTAACTGTCCGTCATGCCTTTTCTGATAATAAGGGTGAGAGGAATTTTAAAAGTTATGCTGATAAAAATGACCAGTGTGCTTATTGTCATTTAAAGGGACACTGGAAAAAGGATTGTTTAGCACTTAAAGGAAAACTGATGCGTGTTAAATCTGAACCCAGGTCTGCTCTTGCCGTTTCATCTGTTCAGATAGATAATGATAATTCTGACTGTTGTCTTGATATCTTACAGAATCTGGAGAAACCAACGGTATTTTGCAATGTTGGAGATGCTGGGTATGCTCCCTTCATTACAGGAGGCTATGTGTCATTGCTTGGAAGTACGGAGAAGGTTCCTATTAGGATTCTTCGAGACACTGGTGCATCAGAATCATTCATTTTTGGATCTGTTCTCCCTTTCACTCAGGAGTCTAATACAGGAAACAGTGTGCTGATTCGCGGCATTGGATTGCAAACATTGTCTGTACCTCTGCATAACATGTTCCTCCAATCTGATTTAGTAAATGGAGCAGTTGTGATGGGAGTCCGTCCTTCGCTACCAATGGAAGGAGTTTCAGTGATTTTGGGGAATAATCTGGCGGGTGACCGTGTGTGGCGTGATGTTCCACCTCCACCTGTGGTTGCTACTTGCCCTGCTCCATTGGATGAGACCGATATCTCCCAGCAGTATCCAGAGGTATTTGTGTCATGTGCACTCACGCGTGCAATGCGTAAACAATCAGCTGAAGCAAAACTGAATGGTTTGAAGGACTTTTTAACCTCTAAGAGGGTAGTGCCTGGTCTCCTTGCTTTGCCTTCTATTCCCCATCAGGTTTGGGTGTCTGCTCAGAAAGAAGATTCATCTTTGAACTCTCTGTTTGATGCTGTTTTGTCTCCAGATGTCGCAGAGAGCTCCGCTAATGGGTACTTCATTGAGAATGAGGTACTATTGCGGAAGTGGACTTCTAACATAGAGGGAGGTTTGACTGAACCAGTTATACAGTTGGTTGTGCCCATTTCTTTGCGAAATTCTGTATTAGAATCTGCTCATGGTGGGCTGTCCGGTCATTTGGGTGTAAATAAGACCTACCAACATTTGCTGCAGTATTTTTACTGGCCTCGTATTAAGAGTGACGTAAGGCAGTATATAAAGACTTGCTCAACGTGTCAGTTGACTGGAAAACCAAATCAAACCATAAAGCCTGTACCTTTGTATCCCATACCTGTTATGGAACAGCCATTTCAGCATCTGTTAGTGGATTGTGTTGGACCCTTACCACCTTCAAAGTCTGGTAGCGTGTACTTATTGACAGTGATGTGTCAGAGCACTCGATATCCTGCAGCTTTTCCTTTGCGTTCAATCACCACTCGATCAGTTGTAAAAGCCTTATCCCAGTTCATATCTATTTTTGGAATTCCAAAAGTTGTTCAGAGTGATCAGGGATCAAATTTCACCTCTAACATGTTTCAAGGGGTGTTGCGGCATTAGACAACAGATCAAGTGCGTACCATGCAGAAAGTCAGGGTGCCCTAGAGCGTTATCACCAGACGCTGAAGTCTTTGTTGAGGGCATATTGCACGGAGTTAGGAGGTGATTGGGAGGAAGGGTTACCTTGGTTGTTGTTGGCCACACGTGAGGTCATCCAGGAGAGTTTGGGATTTAGTCCCAATCAGTTAGTCTTTGGACATTGTGTTTGGGGACCAATGGCGATACTGTGTAATGATGCTCTACCGGAGGAGCCACCACAGAGTCTGATTTAGTACATACAGGGTTTTCGTCGATGTTTAATTCTAGCTGGGGAATTGGCAAGAGAAAAATTGGGAAAAACCCAGGAAAAGATGAAATGCTGGTTTGATCGTAAGTCTGAGATTCGCGTGTTTAGTCCAGGAGATCAGGTGTTAGCTTTATTTCCTTTACCAGGTTCTCCTTTTTGTGCGAAGTTTTTAGGACCTTACACTGTGCTTCGAAAAGTGTCTGATCAAAATTATATTCTTTCTACCCCGGAGCGCAGGAAGCGTACTCAGTTGTGCCATGCGAATTTGTTAAAGCCCTTTTATTCTCGTAATGTTGCTCCTGAAGTCATCCCATCCTCCGTAGCGTTAGCTAGTTTGAGTCAAATAGGTGAAGTGAAACCAGATGTGAAGTCACCTGATGATGTAATTTTACAACCTCGTCTAAAAAACTCGGAAACTTTGGCTAATCTAGAAGGATGGATAGAACATTTATCTTTCAAACAACGTTCGGAGTTAAATTCTATGTTAACTGAATTTTCTGTTTTGTTTTCAGACACTCCTTCTCGTACACACTTGATTGAACACGATATAGATGTAGGTGATGTTAAACCTGTCCGGCAACGATTTTATCGTGTATCATTTGACAAACGTCAGAAATTGGAGGCTGAAGTCAATTACATGCTTGAAAACAACATAGCTGAAGTAAAGATAATGGGTAGACGCTCAGTCTAGGTGCTAATTCTGGGTTTATCACCAGGTTCACTCAGATGTGTCGGCCAGAACACCACTTAAGGCCAAATATTCCAGAGTATGAAATGAAGAGCTGAGAGAAAGTTCTTATTATTCCGTTTATTCTTTGCTTTTTCTTGTGTCGAGTGAGTTTGAGGGTGAATGTAATTTTGAGTGTGTGGTTTCTATAAAGAGAGAAACAAAATACAGATGAATAAAGGAAACATGCATACACTCATTCCTCCTTAAGCACTAATATACATTACAAACATAAAATAAATAATAGTCAGAATATGACTATATATCTCTTAAACTCTAAGAATGTAAGAAGAGAGAAAGGATTCAAACACTTATATGGGATTCTCAGATTTCCTACCATGCATTAAGTTACCAATAACATAGATATAACCTTCTGTCGTCTATGATATACTTCAAAGCCTCAATAGCGTTCCAGATAATAATATTTAACGCCACTTTTTGCTCAACCAAAGTAATAAATATTCATAACAACAAATAGTAAAGGAAAAGCATGTCTAAACACGATGCTGTGACATATTTTGACTCGACGTACTGAATCAGATGGACTGAAGCTAGAAAGTAACGTACGAACGTGGATATAATCAACACAACGGTCGCGTAGCGACCCTTAAACTCCTAACTCTCATCCATAGCAAATAGCAGAAATAACAGCAGACAAAGAAATACAATATCACGAGTAATGCAGCAGATATACTTACTTTCCTCATTGACGCACACTCTGAAGAAAAGTGTCCCTCACAATTATCATCCGACCGACGATCTCTATCTTACAGCATACTAACAACTGTGACAACCAACCGACTATCTCTATCGTACTGCATTCTAACTGTGCAACGTCAGATATACTATACAAACCAGCGCGCGCTTTACCGTCACATGCACTGAATACACGGGAGTAAACATGAAACATAAAGCACAATATGGTCTACTAAATACTAAATAATTAGTACTAAATAAAAGCAAAACTAACATAACTTTGGGGCCTTTTCTACAAAAGCAAAGCCTTCCTTTTCAGATTGGGCTTCGCCTTGTTTGTTAGTGGGAAAACCAGACGGCACTCAGCGTTTTTGCACTGACTATAGACGAGTAAATATCCTAACTAGACCTGACTCATACCCGTTGCCTAGGATGGAGGACTGTGTTGACCAAGTTGGATCAGCTACTTTTGTCAGTAAATTTGATTTGCTCAAAGGGTACTGGCAAGTGCCTTTGACCACCCGAGCACAGGAAATTTCCTCTTTCATTACACCATTTGGACTATATTCTTACACCGTAATAAGTTTTGGTCTCAGAAATGCTCCAGCTACATTCCAGCGGCTAATGAACAGAGTGACCGCTGGTTTAGAGGGCTGTGCTGTGTACCTAGATGACATTGTGGTTTATAGTGACACATGGGATCAACACCTTATCCGAATACGTGCACTGTTTGAACGATTGTCAGATGCCAAACTCACAGTCAACCTGGCAAAGTGTGAGTTTGCCAGGGCTACTGTGACTTACCTGGGGAAGGTTGTTGGAATGGGCAAAGTGCGACCTGTACGTGCTAAAGTCATAGCGATTGACAAGTTTCCTAGCCCTCAGACTAAACTTGAATTGATGAGATTTTTAGGAATGGCTGGGTATTACAGGAGTTTTTGTCCCAACTTTTCTTCTGTTGTTGCCCCGCTCACGGATTTGCTACAAGCAAAGGCTAAATTTGTGTGGACTCCAAAATGTGTAAGCGCCTTTGAGAATGTTAAACGCTTGCTCACGTCATCTCCTGTTCTGACAGCTCCTCGACTTGATAAACCATTCAAACTTCAGGTGGATGCTAGTCAGGTTGGAGCAGGAGCTGTTCTGCTGCAGGTTGATGAGAATGGTATCAATCGCCCTGTCAGCTATTTTTCACGGAAATTCAATTCGTATCAGACCAACTATTCGACTATCGAGAAAGAGGCGTTAGCGTTGATTTGGTCCCTGCAGCATTTTGAGGTTTATGTGTCTTGTGGGACTATGCCCACTGTGGTATACACCGACCATAACCCGCTTACATTTCTTCACTCTCTGCAGAACCCGAATCAGCGTCTTATTAGGTGGTCTCTTTTCTTACAGCCTTATGCTTTGGAGATTCGTCATGTGAAAGGCGTAGATAATGTCTTAGCTGACGCCTTGTCCCGTGCCCCATGTGGGGGAGAATAAGTCTTTTCACCATTATTTTCCTCTTCTCTTTCCTTTTATTGGTTTTCATACCTTAATTTTGCTTTCTCCAGGCACCGGGAGATTGCTGGTTTCGAAACCAAGAGTTGTGGGGAGTTGGGAAAGTTGTAATGGTTAATGACTTGGTGTTAACTCCGGTAAGGTTGTTTTTTTTTCCCTCAAACTTATGCATGTTTTGGGATTGGAAATTGTATAAGGTAGAGTTTCTGATGAGAATCTCTCCCTTTTTAAGGGGGGAGGTGTTACGGATTAGTTTTGTTTTGGGTTTTTTCTGTTTGTCTTTTCTTTCTTTTGATAGGTTGTCAGATAAGGATCCACACCTGTCTTCAATTTGTGGATGGATATAAGATGTCTGTCCTCTGTGGGAGGAGCGTCTACCCCTATCCTGCAGTTGTGCGGAGGAGCTGGACCTTCATATTGTTTTTCTCTTAATTGTTTGTTTGTTTATTTACTGTTGACCAACTATTTTCTTTATTATTTACCCCTAGACTTAAATAAATATATTGTTAAATATATTTTTGGACTCTGAACCCTTTCTTTTGTTACTTCCTTGAGCCGGAATGTAACAACACATACATATATATTGCCGACGTAATAAAACTAAACCCAAGCATTAGGCCTAGTTCAACTTAAAAAAATGTTTTGCTCTTCCAACGCTTTTATTAATTTGGCGTTTTTACAGCGTTTGAGTCCTTGACTCAAGAACTGCCATGAACGAATCGTTCAGAGAAGTTTTGTGAACCGAATCAAATGATTTATTGAAAAGAGCAGACTCAAATGAAGGATTTTGGCCGTATTGCGGCTGCTATTTAGAATTCCATTATATGATGTCATAATATTCCGGCCGCGGTAAAGTGCAAAGTTGATTGTCTGTTGAGTTCAGGAGGAAAACAGTGATCAGCAGTGTTATCAGACCGTTGATATTTGCTAGTTCAACTCGGATTTTTGGATATTTTATCAATCTATTGCAGAAGTCTATCGCAGACATATTGATTTTTGCTAGTGATATTGGATTTTTGGATAAGTGCCAATCCATTGTGATCGATTGCGATGCATTGCGAAAATGACATTTCTGAGCAAACTTTTTGGGTGCTTTAGCTTCTTGTTGCCAAGACACCACTTGTCAAGACAGTCCAGTGATGGCAACCTATGCAGCAGCATTCAGGAGGAGCCCATCCAGAGACCTCCAGAAGATACAGACATGGAGGAAGAGATGGACTACGAGGACTCTCTTGTTGAGCTGGAAATATTGCCAGATTTCTCCAGTGCGGCATTCCAGTGGAGGAGCCTGAATCCCAAACTTCACATGCTGGAGTGAAAATATTTCCACGTTCCTGCACAGTGGCAAAGCCATTGTTGATCCAGGTGGCACCCCAACACCCTCTACTAGATGAGGAGGAAACATGGACATCTTTCTCCACTGTGGCAGAACCATTGATGGCTGAAAAGGAAACTCCCCCTGATGAGGTGAATAAATCGCCATGTTCCTCTACTAAAGGGGCAGAAATACTGATGGTTCAAGAGGCACAAGCTGAGGAAGAAATACTGCCATTTTTCTCCACTGTGGCATTGATGGCTTAGTTTGAAGAACTTGAGAACGAATTGCCCAGTTCCTTCACTAAAGTGGCAGAAACACTGATGGTTCAGGAAGCACCTTGGTATCTCACTCCACTTTCTGAGGAGGAAATGTTTCTCCACTGTGGCAGAACCACTGATGGTTCAGATGACTCCAGCTGAGGCGGAGCAAGAGCGTCCACCTCAAAGGAGAGGGAGGAGAAGGAAAAAGAAGGAGAGACAGACTCTTCATGCTCTATGCTCTACACAGCTATGCTCTTCAACTATAAAACTTCCAGGTGCAACTCCACCAGCAACGCCAAAACATGCTTGGATGGATGTCAGTCCTGCACAAGATACCAAGGCTGAGGAAGAGATGATAAAAAAGGAGAGAGAGGTTGAAGATACTCCTGTAATGAAAATGATGAGGTGTGTACACTCAGGGGTGCCGCCAGGAATTTTGGGCCCCATGACAAAAAAATAACATTGGGCCCCCCCCCCCTGCACAGCTGTTGTCACCAGATCTCTAGGACGTACCTGTCCCATCAGATGCTTCACATAACTCTAATCAAATGCTTGCAACTGTCTTGCTTCTTGTAGTTTAATACTAGTACTAGCACAATATTTACTGCTGGTGATTTGTAAATGCAAGTCTGCATACAGTATGCAATTCATTATTTTGATGCAAGATTAAAAGCCACCATAAAAATGTCCTTAAAGCAATCCTTTACAGTCTCAATGTATTTTTATTGTAAAATTAATGACAGAACAGAACAGCAAAAAAAATGAAAAAACCTAAATATATATTAACTTTTTAATCAAAATAAATGAACATCATCATCTCAAAAGAATAAAAACATCAGATTTTTTAACTTAACTGCACATATATGCCAACAACAAAATAAAGTTGACGTGTAAAACGGAATTTCCACAATCATGGTTATTATAGTGCTACAAAACAGTGTGTCTGTGTGTGTGTGTTTGTGTGTGTGCGCAAGCTTCTAAAAATAAATTGAAATACACCAGTATTCCTGTAATGCTTTTGTCTTATGAATTTAATAAACAACTCGTCTCGTATTCTGTCCGAACACACCGCACCATCTACATCATGTGAGTGTAAATGCGCAAAAAAACGTTTCCATTGCAGTTTTGCGAAATATTTATTTTTCACAATTGCCTGAAAAACCACCTCATGTCAATTTGCGCAATTTGAAGGGTAATTGAAACACAGATGACGGTGTTTAGTTGCCAAAAACACCAGAAACCACAAAGATGCATAGTAAAAGAAAATCTGGTTTTCAAAAAAAACGAAAATAGAGAGAGGAAAGACAAAAGAAAGGGTGTCAATTACAGGAATACTGGATTCTAAACCTCAAAGAAATGCCACAATCAAGACCTCGAAGCAGAAATGAGGGAGAAACACCCAGAAACTCCTCATATCTGCCGCTCACAGTATAAGAGTCCTTTCCTTGCCATTGATGCTTGAATAACACGCCTACGTCTCCTTCCGTTAATAATAATAATGTCTATTGCGGTGGCTGGGATATATAAACCTACCAACGTCCGTTGCCATGATTCTTTAAATGACTATTCGCGAGAGGAAAATTAAGTTTTAGTCGCATAACATCGGTTAATTGGAACGGCGTCATTTCGCAATAGTTTTGTATCGATATTTAGAAAATAAATCGCAAAAGTTCTGCGCAAAACTGTAATAGAAACGCGGCTACTGATGAGTGCGCTAAGGCAGGACCAAACCATTTCATGCAGATACAGGGGGGTGGATGTTTACTTTTTGGTCAATGGGGATATTTAACTTTTATTGCCAAAATAAGTACAATCAAAGACATCATTAATTTTATTATTATTTGAAATATACTCAATGATGATGGTTTATATAGTGTATAATATAATAAAACATTTAAATTACTTTTTACGTATTTGTTGGGGCCCCTGTCAGTCAGGGGCCCTTGGAATCGTCCTAACTTTCCCCCCCTATACGGTGCCCATGTGTACACTGTAAACAATTATTGTTGGTTTAACTTAAAAAAGTAAGTTACCTGGTTGCTTTAAAATATTTAGTTCATTGATATAAATATTGTAATTGTAAGTACATGAAGGACATTGGCTTAATTACAGTTTTTCTCGATTGCTTAAACACATTTCTTGAAACTATGCCTCGTATTCTCAGAACAGTAAACACAAATCCATAACGTCTCACCCAATTCCCTAAACATCCTATTTTCAGGTCAAAATGAAGCTCTACACTCAAAACCATTCACTCTTGCTGAAAAACCAAACTTTGTCCTCAGACTGGACACACAAGCCATCAAAATCACACACACTACAACATAGTCTTACACACTGGTGTAATATATTCAAAACAACATTTCCAAAACTGGTAAGTTATGTTGCTTGTGGTTCCCCCCCTCACAAACCTTTTCACACAATGAACACAAAAGACACAACCAATGGATACATTGGCATATTTTTATTCATTCATGTACTCTTGTAAAAGTATTTTTTATTTTTTTTACTCTCTCCTCTAATTTTTTATTTTTTATATTTACTTACGTAAGATGTGTGTGACCATCAAATGACAGTAAAAGAGCACACACAAACCTTATTCAAATATGGAATTGTATTGGAATGGTAAAGAGTGTTGTACGTGACAGGAGGGCCTCCACTTAAGGATACAATAGGATGAACAAGTCTAAGAATGTTCCACGTATGGTTGAAAAACCATCATTGGCCTAGAAAGATAACATTCTGGGAGTCAAGTCTATAAAGGAGGAAGGATGCTCTCTCTTCACTGTCACACTCTGCAGCCGCTCTGTGTGACTGTAAGACTGCTGGCCTTTTCTTGCTAGAAAATAAACCTCATCAAAGACCATTGGAAATGTTTGTCTCTTATTCAGTGATACAATTTTGTTTGCCAGCACACCTCCCTGAAGCTTCTGATGATGGAGTCGACGGTGAAGTGTCTCAAATTCGGCCTTACTCGTAGCCCAGCCTCCCCCATAGTCATACCATGGACAAGGACATGGTCAACTAAAGTGGCTTGAATTTCATCCGAGACTGCTTGTCTTCTTGCCCTTCCCCTTACCTTTCCTCCTCTTCCTATCCCTCCTTGACTTCTTTCTTCATGTTTCTGGATCTATTGTTCCAAAAACTCAATAAACTGATTTGGGCCCATCTATTGAAGGATCTGATTGATGTGTGTTAAATTTTGACTCTTAGTGTTTCCACCTGGGCAATTGTGTGCTAACTGAGCTGAAGCTGTGCTGACTTGAGTGAACAATACTGAATACTAGTGCTTTCTAAATGACCACATGGTGTAGGCAATGAGAAATGAAGGGATTTGTGTTTATAGTTTACTGAAATGGGTGTGCTTTTTGATAAATGGCATTATGGTTTTGAAATTTTAGTTCAAAAGCCTGGTTATAGTGTTTAAGCAATCTAGAAAAACTGTAATAGTAACTCAAAATATTATGCAATGAACCACATTATCCAAGTTGATTTGACAAAAAATAAAAAGTGTGATTAAAAAATCATGAAAAGATATTTTTTTTAACAGTGTAGAAATAGTGGAGGTGCATCTGAGACAATAAAGGTGAAGGAAAAAGGAGAGAAAGACTGAATATGCAACTACACCACCAGCAAAAGCAGAGCTTGCTTGGACGGAGATGGATGGAGGACAGTGCAAAAGTCACACATAAGAAAAAAGGACGGGCTCTGGTTATAGTTAACCACAATTGTAACTTTATAATGAAAGTGTTTTTATAAAGCAAGACACCAGAAGTTGTTGTTAAAACATTTATTAAGAAAGTGATATAGTATGAAGGACACTTATAATAATCATTCTAATCATTTATTGAGAAAGTGGTTTATGAAGTAAAACATACCACACTGAATGTTGTAAGCATTTATTAAGCAAATGGCAGAGTAGAGAGAAATTGAAAATGTATTAGAAAGAGCTTTGCTAAGGAAAGAAGAAAAATGCAAGCATTCACCCGTTTCAAAACGCAGAGGTTCTCCTTCACCCTTGACCGTCGTGTGTGTTGCGGACGAGACACAGAATGCAACAAAGAAAAGGTCAGAAGAAGGAGGACGAAGAGGCGAAAGCTTTACATGAACAAGTCCTAGGGAGTTTCCAGGAGGGAATTTCTGAAGATGTCAAAGAGTTTGATGGACTTTAAAGGAGCAGGAATGGCATGTCCAGGCAGACGCTGATTCACCTGGACGGCCTCTCTGGTGTTAGATGCCTTGCCATTGCGCCTCCTGCAGTTAAAGCTTGGGAATTATTTGGTTTTTATTTACTTTTATTTTATATATTAGTACCTTTAATGTTAACTAGTTAACCTGTATTTAAAGCTGCAGTCCGGCACTTTTTGGGGTTTAAAAATATAAAAAAAGACATTTTTGAAAAAAAAACGTAACCAGCCAGTGTTCAAAACGATCTGCTTGCCTTACCTCGATTCAAAACGGTAAGCTTGAAATAATGATTTTAATTCCAGTGGTACTGGTCGATTTCCGCGGGAATTTCGAGCATGTCTTTGCGTCATTACGTCACTTCTGTACACATAGAGAAGGAGTCCCCGGCTAGCGTGTGTGGATGATGGAGGTGGAGATTTAGTTTAGCACTTGGTATGGCGGATCCGAAAGTTTAAAGCGACAATCACCAGTGACAACTGGAGATTCACCAGTTGTAAAACCCAAAGACTTCGGACTTCACAGTGGCTACAGAAAAATATATTTGTCACGTTTTGACCGTGATATAAGCAATCGTTAGAATTAATCAGCATGATATAGCTACTGCAATGCTGCCCCCACCCCCCGAATTTGGTCAGAACAAAAGTGAATGTTACTTACTTGTTCAGATGACATTTTCCGATGAAAATTCTAATGTTGACACTTTCAAAAAGATGAGATTGAGATTTCTGATGACAGTACAGTATCCACAGCGACGCGGCAGCCTCAATACATTGTGTTCATCCGCGCTGTTTCATGCTGATTTACTACCCACGCACAGTTTATAATTCCGCGAATAACTGCAATTGCAGATTTCAAACAGAGATGGCGACAAAGAGGAAAAACGACGGACTGCAGCTTTAATAAAATATATATAATTGAAATTAAGAAGCTCGCCTGCCATAAGTCTCTGTTTTATAAAAGATAGAGCTGAACTGACCACGGAGAAGTCTTCTGTGCAGTGGCGCCCCAGAACATTTTAATGGGGGTGGCCAGAGGAGGCCATAGCAAAATCTTGGGGTGGCACCAAAAACAAACAAAAAATTCAGTGTAATGTGTGTTATACTTGTTTACGTTTGTTTCTGGTTAATGTAACAATATGACTTTAAAACCGCAGTCTGTAACTTCTTTTGGATGAACAATTTGTAGCCAAGTCAACAAAATCAGTCTTTTTCTGATTTGTTCAATGTATGGATCTGTTTTTGCCATGGCTATGGGTATCACTGTCAGTCATCTCAATCTCGTGGATGATTCCCAAAACAATAATTTAGCAGATTAAAGACGAGCTTCATCATCTTCATTTTCTGTTGGGTCGGCTGATAATCTTCAACAGCACCTTCGGGTTTTGTCGTCTGTGTAGCGCAACAGAGGCTCTACTGGAATTTAGCAAATATGTTGTAATGTGCCAATATTAATTAAACAAAACGCTTGACTTTAATAATCTGTTAACTATTAAAGCATCAAGAACGGTAAAACAAACGCTGTCGGCCAACATCGGTTCACAGCATGTAGGCTACAATAGTTTTTTCAATCGCTAACAAGCGCTTACCCATACTTCAGATACTTTTTCTAAACTCTTAACACACCTACAAAACACAATTGGCCAAATGGATAATTTTCTTCTCAAACACACATTTTGTTAAATATATACTAACTCTTCATTTCAAAATAGAACACATCTCTGCACACACTAATCTTTACCAAAACACTGGAAATCTGACTCAAAATGAAATTATTCTGTCAAAGAATAACACTTGTTTTCACTTCACAAGGTACATGCAGTCAATCAAAGTACACCAGGTTTCAGAATACTGGCTATTCTTGACATTACAAAAACTGCATAGACTTTTATGTTTCTTGGTTGGGAACTGTATATGTCCACATGTAGTAATGTTCACATTCAAAAGCATTCCAGTAAAAGCAAATCCTTTACTGTTTACTACAGGAGGTACAGTAGAAACACGGTATGATAGAACAGAAAAAGTTTTACAGTATTGCTTACAGTGAACAAAATATCCATGAAACACACAAGAGCATTCTGAACAAAAAACAACAACTTTTTTTAGTACTTTTTTTTTGTACTAAAAAAGCACAAAATTACTGTATCTAATCTCTGCGATCTTCAGGTTAGGCCACATGTTTTCATCAACATCACATCTGATATTATCCAAGGCGATGCAATCAAGAACTGTGATGTCCCTGCACCAGCATCCATGGCTTCAAGAAGGGATATCTTGTCATGTGGCTGATGGTCATAAACCGTCCACCTCCATGCAGAAACTAACTCCTCTGGGGTTGAGGAAAGGTGAATAGGGTGGAAGGAAGAGACTTACCAGTCTTGGGTGGACTTCAAACCATGTTGTTATTGCTTGAGAATGATGGAAAGCCACATTGTCCCATGGTAATTACAAAGGTCCTCATGTTTTCATGAGAACCAGGCGCTGGTGGAGATCATTGAGAAAGGCAAGGATGCGCTCGGTATTATAGGGTCCACTGGCTCACTGCATCTCTCACTGGGCCTGCTCTTCTCCCTTCTCCTCCTTTACTGTATAAGTGTCAATGTAATAGAAAAAAATAACCCCTGCCACTGTAAGTCAGTCTAAGCCAGACTGGAACCAGCTGTGGTTGGCACAATTTACCCAACATAAATCAGCTCTGTGTCAATTATTCAATTGTTTGTTTATTATCAGCTGAGATATATTGTTTTTAAACTGACCATTGCAGATGCAGAGGTTTTTATACTGTATCTAAGGTTTGGAATATTGTTTTTGCTATTGTGGGATGTTGTGTGTTAACATTCGTAAATACTAAAAAAACCATCCATAGTTTGTTGGGAGGTATAGCTTGTCTGTTAAGAAAATGTAAGCATTATGGAAATGTGTTCACTGACTGCATATTGTTTGAAAACGACATGAAATGTGTGAATGGTATGGCCACAAAAGACCGATGCTGTGCTAATTGTGTTTAGGAGTTTTGAAAATGTGACAACTGGCTGGACAAACGCTTGTTAGCGACTGAAAAAAACTGTAATAAGAGTGACAGGAAAACACAACAGATAAAATCAAACACAACAAAACACTCGCCTAAATGTTTGCTCACTCAGAGGATTTGTGTTTTTATATTGGGATAATTCTGTTATAATTGCACAAGATAGCTTGCTTTTAATATATTTTATAATGTAATAATTTCACAGTTTAATAGAGTGTGCAGTGTGTATTACTTTAAAGGAGGTCTGTGCATTTGTTCACCGGTGGTAGTGCGAACTTAGCCTTCCCCTAGTGTTTTCTCAACTGCTTTACTGGCTCCCGTGCGGATGGCTTGGTATTCCCTAGTCATGTTCATTTGATTTTAAAAAATAAATAAATTTAGACTCACCAACACCTTCAATCATTCCTCAATTCCCTTGCTCTGACACTTGCACTAACCAGTTTAGCTCAAGGGGTGGCGTAGTCAGTTGTACAATTAGGGGTGCCACACACATTTTAGTCATTTTAAAATGTTTGATGGAGTTTTTACACGGCACCCCTTCTCTCGCCGGAAGGTTGGGAAACGCTGGATTACGCAATAATCCAGATACAGTGAAACTCTGGTGGCACCAATCAATCTACAATCTTTTTTTGGTGGCTGCAGCGGGTGTTGCATTTAATTTTTTCACTTCATGAACTATTTTAAAATTACATCATGTATTCAAATGAATAGTACCCACTGCAAAATAATACTAGGGGTGGCACAGGCCACCTGCTTCTGTGATCTAAATATTGTAAGTATGGAAATTCAAATGCTTATTATTTAGGGCAGATTTGACTTACTTTACCTAACCTGAGAATAATTAAAAATAAGTGTGTTTTAAAATTACGCACCATAAAACAGTAGCCAATTTCACATGCATGAAACCTAATTCACATACACAACAAAAAAATTCACGTGTGTGTTTGAAAAAACAATTCAAAATAAAATTATACAAACGTAAAATACGTTTCACAACGTAAAACACAATTTGTAGATATACAATTGTTGGCAAAAAGTTTCGAATGTTTGAAATGTACGAGTGTATCGATGAATCTGAATGTGCAAATCGTCATTCGCGTGTGAATCGCCTCGGATTTGTGTGTGTGTTTGTGTGTGTGTGTGTGGTGTGTGTGTGTGTGTTTTTGAGACTTTCCTGGCAGAGCTCCCACGCGGGTCTGTCGTACTCTTTAGCCAATCAAATATAAGCTTACCATTCAACCAATCATATATGGAAGCCACTGAAAGTGCATTCAAGGAGCACAGTTTTGCGCACCTTTTGCGCAATATGGATTAAAAGTCTGAGTATACGTGGTTTATCGTTTACACATTCAATCAAGACAGTTACAGTTTTTCTAGTTAGAAAACTTAAAAGTAAAAAAACTAGACAGTTGTAACAAGACAGTTACAGTAATTATAAATTAAACTGCAATAGTAAAAAGAAAGACGTGTAAAGACTAAAGCAGGGGTCCCCAACTAAATTGACAAGAGGTCCACTAACCCGATCAGCCCAGTAAATGAGGGTCCGGACATACAAAAACACCTGGCAATTATTCAGTTTTCTTTCCTTTTATTAAATTGTAACAATTGTCAACAAATTGACAATAAAACCTTTGACAATAAAAGGACAATAAAAGGATACAACTCTTTATCTTTAAATGTTTTCAACTGATTTTGTTGAAATCCATTCAAGTATGTTTTTTCATTTTAGTGCAAATATTCAAATGTCAAACCTTTCAACATCAATAACAGCAACAGGAAGCATAAAAATAAATGCTGAAAGTCAAAATCTTAATATATTAGGTGCAAATGATTTACCTTCATAACCACTCAAAGAAAATACATTCAGTGTTGTGAACAGCTGCTATTGCACATAAACTTGCAAACATTGTATTTCAAAAGTGCAAAAAGGGAACGAATAATGCACCTCATAATGCATTATATAAAAAATTGTAAAAAATACTTATATTAGTGCAACAAAAAATAAAGTAAACATTTTTGTAAACAAGCAAGTTTGTAAACTTAGCTCAGTGTGAGAAATTTGCATTGGCACTGGCAGCCAATCTCTTAAATCTGGGTTGGAATGGAGTCAAAGCAATTCTCAGACATGCATGCACATGGTCATTGGTCAGTTTTGAGCGGTACTTATTCTTAATGATGTTTAGCGTTAGAGAAGACTGACTCACAGCTATACTGCCCTACAAAGCAAAAAAGCAGTAACTGCATTTTTGGTCAAAAATGAGTTGTTATCATTTTCATGACATTCAGGCCATCCTTTGTTATGTGACAAAACATCTTATCTCAAATGTGTGTCGTTTTGGAGAAAAATGGTAATAATCTACCTACAACTACTTAGGCTGGATGACACAGGATAACTTTAAAGTCATTTTTCTCAGTTCTGCACTCTGCGTAGTTACTGCCTTTTTGCTTTGTAGGGCAGTATAGGTAGAGCCAAACATTGTTAATGTGTACACTGCCACTTTGTTAAGTACAGGAAACTTTGCCTTTGGCACAGTCTGCAGCCAAAATGTGACCGGGTCAGAGGATTCAACATTGCTCTCTTAACACTACATCAGCCTGTAAATCTAATAGCTCCATTTGAAGGGCCTGTGCATTAGCCCATTTGTACGTATGTACTGCCTCCTTTGAGAAAGAGATAACATTCTTAACCAAAAATGGACTCCTAACAAAAGAGCATCAGCTGATCTCCCAATGTAAAGCCATCAAAGCGAGCCTTAAAGTTTTCAATCAACTTTTGGATAAAGTCAGAATGAGCAGTGACATTGCTCTCCTGTATCTCCTTCATTGAAGGAAAATGTGTACAGTCCTGCTCAAGATCCATTTTCAGAATGTCCAGTTCCCTCTGAAAAGACTGGACTGCAGCCACCAAGTCACACACAGAATTGTCTTTCCCTTGAAGCTTCAGATTGAGGTCATTTAAATGCCCTATGATGTCAACCAGAAAGGCCAGTGTGTCCATGTTACTTTCCTCTTCTAAAAAGTGCAAAAACACCTGAGCCTTGTGACTCTTTTGTTGTGCAAGGAAATCTTTAATTTCATTTCTTATCTTCCAAAAGCGAGTCAGCACTTTTTCTTTACTCAACCATCTGACATTGGAGTGCAAGAGTAGGTCGTTGGCAGGAGCATCTACTTCTGCTAAGAACTCCCTGAGCAGACGATGCTGGTGAGCTGATGAAGCCCTGAGAAAGTTAACTAGTTTGGTGATGGTGTTCATAACTTCTGCGTGGTGCTCTGAAAGTGTGGAGCAGAGAACAGACATGTGAATAATGCAGTGATATGACAAGAGCTCTGGGTTGTCCTCTTTCAGTCGACTGACTGCACCCTTTTCTCTTCCCATCATAGACGGTGCCCCGTCAGTGGTGATGGAGACAACATTTTTTACATCGATTCTCCTCTGTGTCAGCATTTCCTTTATGCCAAATATATGTCCTCTCCCCTGGTATGCGTTTTTAAAGCTGTGACGCCTAAAATGTCCTCTACAAATGTTTTAGTCTCCTCATGATAGAATCGGACATACACCAAGAGCTGAGCGTTGTCACTCACGTCAGTTGATTCATCAGCAGCTAACGCAATGCACGGGGCGCTTTGGATGGCGCTGTCAAGCTGGGAATGCACATCTTCCGACAGTAGCTCAGCTCTTCTTGTTGTTGTTGTGGATGATAAATGAATCTGACGAACCTTTTGTTTTAGCTACTGTCCTTCTTTACCCTCAAACAGCGTGTCTGCCACCGCCTCCATACATTCTTTCACCATTCCGGAGTCAATAAAAGGCTTTTTATGTTTGCCAAAATCCACTGTACTCGAAGTGAGCACTCGTAGGCTCGGTGCTGTGCTGTAAGGGGCTGTGTTATCACCCGTGTTGCACGCTCATACTGTCCTTTCCGTTCACCAATTTTCCTCGTCCTCGCGGGTGATCCTGGCGGGTAATTTTCATTGAAAGTTTTGTGTCTTGTCTCGAAATGCTGCTTAATGTTTCCACTTTTAACAAGAGCAACAGACTCCGAACAAATAAGACACACGGGCCTCGTAGAGCTCGATGACGGCAAAATGAACGTGTACGCTTCAGTCCACTCATCTCGAAAGATGCGGTTTTCAGAGTCCACTTTTCTAATTTTTTGACAAAGCCATAATAATCCATTCACGAATCTCATAGTAATGTGTGTAAAGCCAAAGTTTGATCTCTCCGGACCGCAGCTCTTGCAAAGGACCTGACACAGACATAGCTGCCCTCGCGCACGCCTGTTCAAAAATAACTTTCGGTAAAAACTTTTTTTTTTTTTACCTGGACCCCCGGTCCGCCAGTTGGGGACCCCTGGACTAAAGTAACATTTTGAGTCATTGTTGTGAAATTATCATTCTAAATCATCTGATTTTATAAATTGATGTTTGTTAGGTCAGTGTGAACTCGCTTTTACAGTTACAAATACATTTCAAAACATGTGGCCTAGTTACTGTAAACCACTAAATTGAAACAATGTAGTTCGATCAAGATAAACAACATCAGATATTTAGAAACTGTGTTGTTTAACATGTAAATATATTGTCTGTACATTAAATACATCTTTTTTATATAATTAAGGAATCCCTAAAGCACAGGGCGGCTGGCCAATAGAGGGCGCTAGGGCCCATGCGCAGCACTACTAAAGTCAGGACGTTGAGTCTCAGGGCGCCATTTTTACTGTATGACAAATTACAATGGCAAACAAAATGACTCTCAACTCTAACTCGGTACAATCTCTCCTCCAAGATCTGTTTGAAAGGAGAATTTTAGCAAATAAACTCCTTGTGAAAGAGCTAGGCCCAGATCAACCTGATATCTATATCAGACAGCAGGTTAGTGATAAAGAGAAGCAGTATGTGCGAGGCTTATCACATAGCTGGTGTACTAGAAAGGGCTGGCTGCTGGCTGTGGTCATGCTAATGCCTTATTTTGCTTTCCGTGCATGCTTTTTAAAACTACAGGGACAGATCCAGCATGGACAGTTACCGGAGTGAGGGATATGAAGCACCTGTCGGAGAAAGTAACGAAACACAAGAACACCAAGGTACACATGGATAATTCCATTAAGCTAGCTATACTGGGAAGAGTTAACATCGCTACGCAGCGTGACGAAGGCCACAGCGAGGAAGCACAACGAGGAGGTGGATAAAAACCGGCACATCTTATCCAAAATTATCAACTGTGTGAAGTTTTTGTGGGGCTTTTGAGCTTGCGTGGGCATGACGAGACTGACACCTAGAACAATCCTGGCATTTTCAGGGGACTGGTGGACTTCGTTGCCTCACTCGACAGCGTGCTGGAGGAGAACCTTAAGACAGCCACTGTTTTTAAATGAAGTTCCTAAACGTAAGTTAGGGAGGAGTGAGCCAATCTAATCTTTCAATCATCAGCCGAGTACAGTATATAAGCAGCCGCTTACCTCTCCCTAGCATCAGCTGTTCCAGTATTGCTGCACGGATAATGTCCGACATCCCGAAATCCAACTCTTCCCTTTAGACGACGAAATGACAAGCCTTCCTGAGACACCGACAGCCACACCCCGCGTAAGATCGGATCTTACGGATCCAAATACGGATAATCTTCATGAGCGTTCTGGCCGAGAAATCCAGCGGTCATATAAACCACGTTCAAAAAGGCAACGCTCTCCTCCACCTTCAAGATCGCCAGTTTTAACTGAGCCTCGTACATCTTCAGTGAAGCCTCTCTGAGCCTCTCCAGTGGACAGCAAGCCAAATAAGTTTAACCTAATATCTTAAAGATTTTATGATCAAACAAACTCGTTAAATGAAGTTCCTAAACGTAAGTTAGGGAGGAGTGAGCCAATCTAATCTTTAAATCATCAGCCGAGTACAGTATATAAGCAGCCGCTTACCTCTCCCTAGCATCAGCTGTTCTAGTATCCCTCCACCTCCCCAAACTCCACCTTCATCTTAGGTACCTTTCCCCTTTAATCATCATATCCTACATTTTAGCCACTGGGGGGGTATATCAGAGCTCGAGTTGAAGCTGCTTCATCGAGCCCCTCTCCAGTGGACAGCAAGCCAAATAAGTTTAACCTAATATCTTAAAGATTTTATGGGCAAACAAACTCGTTAAAGGTACGTCAAAGACCATACAAAACGAGCTATTAGACTGCATTCTGTCAGTGCTGAAGGATTACATTCTGGAGGAAGTAAAGCGCGCGGATTTCATCGCCATACAAGCCGATGAGACGACTGACATTTCCACCCACTGCCAGCTGGTGCTTGTGCTACGTTACATCGACGGAAACAACGACATCCAAGAGCGTTTTTTCGAGTTCATTGCGATCCAGAATGCCTCGGCAGACACCATCGCTACAGCGCTTCTAGAGAGGCTAAGCATCATACTTCCAGATGGACAAAAAGCCAAACTTATCGGCCAAGCTTATGACGGAGCTAATGTAATGAGGGGAGTGCAGTGCAAGGTAATGGATGTCCATGAAAATGCTCACTAAGTCCATGCTATCCGCATCAGCTGAATCTCATCATGCAGCAGGCAACGTCACACATCCCCAAAATCTGCACTTTTTTTTCCAATCTTGCAGGATCCTCTGCTTTCTTCTCCAGGTCCCTAAAGTTAGAAATTGAATTGTGTACCTCACAGGTTACTAGCTGCTAGGGGTGTCACGATTCTCCAAATCCTCGATTCGATTAATTTTCGATTCTAAGGTCACAGTTCGATTCGATTCTCGGTTTTTAATTATTTTTATTTTTTTCAAAGCACAGGTTGCTATGCCATTTTTAGACCAAATTTAAATTTGGACCAAATGTAAAACATTTATTAACCCTCTGGGGTCTAAGGTGTTTTTGGGGTCCTTGAGATGTTTTGACATGCCCTGATATTTGTATTTTTTTCAGTTGCTTATAAACATATTAATGGCAAAGGTGTAATTACACTCTATTTAGCATGAACATGGCTAGCATAATATGTGAGCAACATACATGTACATGTTTGCATTTTTGAGAGAATATTATTTATGCGTGGTTATTCAAAAAACTCAAACTTAAATTTTCTGATATAAGACCACAAACGACCAACTTCACATATTCCCACAATACTTTTGACAAATGGATCTTGTCGGCTAGAGTATTTACTTCAAAATTATCTGAAAATCATCCAGGCTAATCGTTCAAATTAAACAATAGATTGATTTAAATTTTGTAAGACACTTTTTGTTTGGAAAGGCAATATGCAGGTGGGCGTGAATGATCCAACAAGGTCATGAATAATGTCCTCATTCACACCTGAGGAGACAAAGAGCTGCTAATGCTGCATACTAATGAGCCTTAGGTGTCACTGTGGCTACAAGAAAAAATGCAAAGACAACACACACACACACACATATATACATACATACATACATACTGTATACATATATATACCGGTATATATATATATATATATATATATATATATATATATATATATATTACTACAGAATTGGAAACATCTTGAAAAATATGTATTTTTCCACAAACTGTATGCTTGCAAATTGTATAATATCCAAGGTAAACATTTCTAGTAATTGTGCAGTTAATTCTCATTTGTATTTTCAGAAAGTTTGGGATGTAGGCTATCCTCTCCCCAAATTTGTCACTAATAAAACACAAAAATAATTTATAGAAAAGGCTTATATTGACCTTTTAAGATTTTGTTTGCACCTTGTAAATTAGGTTTTGATGTGGCAGTAAAAGCTTTATAAATAATCTATCCAAAACGAAATGTTGTCTTTCATATTTCGTCTGTAACATATGGTCTTTTATAATATATATTAGGGCAGTTTAATATGTTGCTTATACAAATACATTTTATTTCAACGTATTCAGTCGATTTTCACTCATCTCAGTAGGCAATATAGTTTGCTAAAAGCGAAACTCGCGCGAGCTGGAGTAAACAACAGCATGTGCTGTTCATTCATTCAAACACAGAAACGCGCTAGCTGGAGTAAACAACAGCATGTGCCGTTCATTCATTCAAACACAGAAACGCGCGAGCTGGCGTTACAACAGCATGTGCCGTTCATTCATTCAAACACAGAAACGCGCTAGCTGGAGTAAACAACAGCATGTGCCGTTCATTCATTCAAACACAGAAACGCGCTAGCTGGAGTAAACAACAGCATGTGCCGTTCATTCATTCAAACACAGAAACGCGCTAGCTGGAGTAAACAACAGCATGTGCCGTTCATTCATTCAAACACAGAAACGCGATTCAAATTTAAACAGTCTTTTGCGGTTTACAGACACCATTTCATATCGCGATTAGAACAAAGCACTTACTGATGATCTGCAGCTGGATCCGTTGTTAGGCTACTCCAGCACGTTTGAGGTAAAATTTCCAGGATTATCACGATATTATTATTCCTCACAGCGAGCGTGTTGTCCAGCTGTTGTGGGCGTTGACTGGTTTGCATGTGTTGCTTCAGATTAGAATTTGAATAGCGCGCGCGCTGTCGATGGGCGTGTCACATTAGCGGAGTAATGAGGTGCCAGAACGATAATGAGGACGGCTGATCTCTCGCTCTTTATATATAGATTACATAAACAGAGAATATTTCTTTTAGTTTTGAATTAGATAATTTAAAACTACACACTTAAATGATTATAGAGATATATAGCTCATGTCTGAGTGAATAGTATTCACTGAGTTTTATTTGAGTTTAGAGACGTGCTTTAGAAAAAAAGTTCACGGAGACGGAGAGGCAGAAAGCACTCCCTGTTTAATTTCTTTATTTTACAAAAGCACAATGTTTTATTTCGATTGTAAGTGGACACATAAAAAAGTAGACATTTAACAGCTTATTTTTTCATATTTCTTAAGGCTGTATGACCAAAACTGACTGAGTATTTTAGGTCTATTTTGCTGCTATGTGAAAAAAAACGCGCAAATCACGCCGGCGTGATTGCCGACCCCAGGGGGTTAAGAACACAATGTAACAACAACTTATATCTTCAGTCAATTGGAAACTTAAGCAAAATAACCTGCGAAAATAACAAACAAACAGTTCAACAGATAAATCTATGCGTCACGCAGAGCCACGTTTTAAAATTCTAACACTTTATTCTCTGTGTACACACACACACACACACACACACACACACACACACACACATACACATACCGGCGGCGCCATTCGGCGTCTCATAACATAGACATGATCTTAATTCCATAATGTCCTTAAACATATTGCAGGTCATAAACTGAGAAAGTGCGCGCGTCCGTTGTGCGATACCTCGAGTTGTCATAGACGCGACGCGGCGCTTATCGTCCGGTGTGTGCGATGCCTCGAGTTGTCATAGACGCTGCGCTTCTCGTCGGGTGTGCGGCCCACAGAGGAGGTTGACTCGCAGCATTTCAACACGCGTGTTTTTTTTCCGCTTGACAAGCCGAGCCGAACGTGACATGGGGGGCGTGGCAGCATCGACGATTCCATTTTTTAATTCGATGATCGATATTGTGACTTAATTTCGATCGATTTCGATTTAAAATCGAAATCGTGACACCCTTACTAGCTGCTATACATAGTCCTTATGTGTGTATATGAGTGGATGTGCATGTGTGGGAGTTAACTAAAACTTTATTTTTGGACCAGGGCCAATTCCCTCTCTATGTGGGGACGGTGCACCGGACTAGCAGCAGCCTATAGCGATGGAGGATACTGGGAACAGGAGAACAGCAAAGGCTGGCTACTAGGGGTGTAACGATACACTCAGCTCACAATTCGATATGTATCACGATACTGGGTTCACGATACGATATGTATCACGATATTTTGAACAAAATAAAAAAATGAAACTGAAAATAAAATAACAGATTTATTTAACATTAACAGTGTTCAACAACTTTCCTGTTATACATACAACTTAAAGAATGAACAATACTTCAATATAAATGAAGATTTAGTTTAACCGTCCTTTTGTATGTAAAATTAACAATTGACTAGGTGTGTCACTGACCAATAAAACTGAATTGTATCATTCATGAAATTAGAATTAGCATAGCCCAAGAGAGAACTTCTTTAAGCAGTAAAAGTAAAAAAAAACAAAAAAAAACAGCATCAAGTAGTGTCCTGTTCAAGTAATTTCAACATAAACAGCTTTGCGGTTTGTTTAGGTTACTTTCAGTTTTTTTGCAAGAAAACCAGCATATCTACATTTTCTGGCAGTAGCTGGGATCTTTGTGCATTTACAATATCCCCTGCTGTAGAAAAAACATGTTCACTAGGAACAGAAGTTGCTGGAACTGTGAGGTAAACTTTTGCAAGAGGTGAAAGAAGTGGGTACATATGAGCATTTTCTTTCTACCATTTCAGTGGGCAGCTAGTGAGGGGAATAGAAGTGTCCTTTTTGTACAAGTCAATCTCTACTTCTATCCTACTTTGGGACTGGGTGACTGGTGGTTCAGAAAAAGTTGCCCCAAAGAGCTCTTCCAGTGCTGTCTTTTTGCTAGGTGGCTGTTCTGGCTCAACTCTGTGTGCTGTATCTCTCTGATCTGCACCATCAGCGGGATCTCCATCACTGGCACCTGCCTCCTTCGTTTGCTTTACAGTGACAGCCTTAAAATATAATAAAATAAATATAGCTGCAAGCAGCAATCACCGGGGCCAAGCGCAAGCAAGACGACAAGACATGCCAAAGTGGCTGGGAGTGTGAGACCCACTGCAGCAAGGAGCAATTGAAGACATTTAAAGATAAATTTTGGCAAAATGGTTGATACATTAACTAAAAATATGATTATCACTTTCGACCAATAGGTGGCGCAATTACGAAACTGATGTGATGTGGTCAGAGTGAAGTGACAATGACCCTTACAAAGTTTGGTGTCAATATGTCAAGGCATTGCAGATATAAAGCCTGAATAGTCATTTTGGCATCATGCCTCAACTTTGCCACTGCGGTATACGAAAACGGTTTCGTCTATCGACATGAAATCCATAACTTTTACTCGGCAAGGTCTGGAGATGACACGAACCGATTTTGGTGAAAATCGGACGTTCGGTCTAGGAGGAGTTCGAAAAAGTAGGTTTTAAAAGAAAATAAAGATGGCGGACAGGAAGTTTGCCTGACTATGGCAAAATTGGTATCTATGTTTTCAGCATAACCCAAGGAATCTATTGAGATCAGTGTCATTACTATAGGCAAATTTATTCAAAAGTTATTAGCATTTTTGGAAATTTCATTATAACTTTTGACCAAAAGGTGGCGCTGTCTCATAATATTTTGAGTACCTTTAGGGCCTTGTACTGATGACCCATACTGAGTTTCGTAACGATACGTTCATGCGTTCATAAAATACAGCATTTTAGCACATAATTCAAAATGGCCAACAGCCAAAATGGCCGATATGGGAAAATTGGATATCAGTCAACTCAGTATGACGCCCTGAATCTATCGAGACCACTTTTATGATTTTTGGACAAACCGTTCAGAAGTTATAAGTAAAATAAGCAAATTTTCATATCTCCGGACCAGTAGGTGGCACTGTGCCGAAACGCAGCAAGTAGCCTCAGGTCATGCTTGTGATGACATGTACCAAATTTGGTCTGAATCCGACAAAGCGTTGTGGAGATACAGCCTTGAATCTGTTTTCGCAAGCTCTATGTAAAATTTATTTGCGCGGTATTCGAGAACGGTTATTCTAATCAACTTGATTTCCATAACTTTTAGTCGGCACGGTCTGGAGATGATCTGGTTAAATTTTCGTGAAATTCGGAGCAACGGCCTAGGAGGAGTTCGAAAAAGTAGGTTTTTCGGAAAATTCAAAATGGCGGGAAAACTATTATGACGGAAAATGACGTCATAGGGTGCAGTCGAATCGTCGTGAGCTCAGGAATCAGAGGGAAAAAGAATTTTGTTTCTAGCCTTTGTGGTTCAAAAGTTATTAGCATAAACATGAGTGAAACTTTGGACAGCTGGTGGCGCTAGAGGGAATGAGTTGGGGACTCCAAATTTGCTATGGTGATAGTTCAGGCTGTCCTCTATCACTGTGCCAATTTTCACAAGTTTCCCGCAAACGGTTCTATAGGCTGCCATAGACGCCCAGTCGGAAGAAAAAGAAAAATATAGCTGCAAGCAGCAATCACCGGGGCCAAGCGCAAGCAAGACGACAAGACATGCCAAAGTGGCTGGAAGTGAGAGACCAACTGCAGCAAGGAGCAATTGAAGACATTTAAAGATGAATTTTGGCAAAATGGTTGAAAAATCACATACATTAACTAAAAATATGATTATCACTTTCGACCAATAGGTGGCGCAGTTACGAAACTGATGTGATGTGGTCAGAGTGAAGTGACAATGACACATACAAAGTTTGGTGTCAATATGTCAAGGCATTGCAGATATAAAGCCTGACTAGTCATTTTGGCATCATGCCTCAACTTTGCCACTGCGGTATACGAAAACGGTTTCGTCTATCGACACGAAATCCATAACTTTTACTCGGCACGGTCTGGAGATGACACGATCCGATTTTGGTGAAAATCGGACGTTCGGTCTAGGAGGAGTTCGAAAAAGTAGGTTTTAAAAGAAAATAAAGATGGCGGACAGGAAGTTTGGCTGACTATGGCAAAATTGGTATCTATGTTTTCAGCATAACCCAAGGAATCTATTGAGATCAGTGTCATTACTATAGGCAAATTTATTCAAAAGTTATTAGCATTTTTGGAAATTTCATTATAACTTTTGACCAAAAGGTGGCGCTGTCTCATACATTTTTGAGTACCTTTAGGGCGTTGTACTGATGACCCATACTGAGTTTCGTAACGATACATTCATGCGTTCATAAAATACAGCACTTAGCACATAATTCAAAATGGCCGACAGCCAAAATGGCCGATATGGGAAAATTGGATATCAGTCAACTCAACACGACGCCCTGAATCTAACCAGAAAGAGACCACTTTTGTGATTTTTGGACAAACCGTTCAGAAGTTATAAGCAAAAACATAAATTATTCATATCTCCGACCCGTAGGTGGCGCTGCGCCGAAACGCAGCATGTAGCCTCAGGTCATGCTTGTGATGACATGTACCAAATTTGGTCTGAATCCGATAAAGCGTTGTGGAGATACGGCCTTACGTCTGTTTTCGCAAGCGCTACGTAAAATTTATTTGCGCGGTATTCGAGAACGGTAATTCGAATCAACTTGAATTCCATAACTTTTGGTTGTCAAGGTCTGGAGATGATCTGGTTCATTTTTCGTGAAATTCGGAGCAACGGCCTAGGAGGAGTTCGAAAAAGTAGGTTTTTCGGAAAATTCAAAATGGCGGGAAAACTATTATGACGGAAAATGACGTCATATGGTGCAGTCGAATCGTCATGAGCTCAGGAATCAGAGGAAAAAAGAATTTTGTTTCTAGCCCTTGTGGTTCAAAAGTTATTAGCATAAACATGAGTGAAACTTTGGACAGCTGGTGGCGCTAGAGGGAATGAGTTGGAGACTCAAATTTGCTATGGTGATAGTTCAGGCTGTCCTCTATCACTGTGCCAATTTTCATAAGTTTCCCGCAAACGGTTCTATAGGCTGCCATAGACGCCCAGTCGGAAGAAAAAGAAAAAGAAGAAGAAATATAGCTGCAAGCAGCAATCACCGGGGCAAGCGCAAGCAAGACGACAAGACATGCCAAAGTGGCTGGGAGTGTGAGACCCACTGCAGCAAGGAGCAATTAAAGACATTTGAAGATGAATTTTGGCAAAATGGTTGAAAAATCACATACAATAACTAAAAATATGATTATCACTTTCGACCAATAGGTGGCGCAGTTACGAAACTGATGTGATGTGGTCAGAGTGAAGTGACAATGACACATACAAAGTTTGGTGTCAATATGTCAAGGCATTGCAGATATAAAGCCTGAATAGTCATTTTGGCATCATGCCTCAACTTTGCCACTGCGGTATACGAAAACGGTTTTGTCTATCGACACGAAATCCATAACTTTTACTCGGCACAGTCTGGAGATGACACGATCCGATTTTGGTGAAAATCGGACGTTCGGTCTAGGAGGAGTTCGAAAAAGTAGGTTTTAAAAGAAAATAAAGATGGCGGACAGGAACTTTGATTGACTATGGCAAAATTGGTATCTATGTTTTCAGCATAACCCAAGGAATCTATTGAGATCAGTGTCATTACTATAGGCAAATTTATTCAAAAGTTATTAGCATTTTTGGAAATTTCATTATAACTTTTGACCAAAAGGTGGCGCTGTCTCATAAATTTTTGAGTACTTTTAGGGCGTTGTACTGATGACCCATACTGAGTTTCGTAACGATACGTTCATGCGTTCATAAAATACAGCATTTTAGCACATAATTCAAAATGGCCGACAGCCAAAATGGCCGATATGGGAAAATTGAATATCAGTCAACTCAGCATGACGCCCTGAATCTAACGAGACCACTTTGTGATTTTTGGACAAACCGTTCAGAAGTTATAAGCAAAAACATAAATTATTCATATCTCCGGACCAGTAGGTGGCGCTGCGCCGAAACGCAGCAAGTAACCTCACGTCATGCTTGTGACGACATGTACCAAATTTGGTCTGAATCCGATAAAGCGTTGTGGAGATACGGCCTTACGTCTGTTTTTGCAAGCGCTACGTAAAATTTATTTGCGCGGTATTCGAGAACGGTAATTCGAATCAACTTGAATTCCATAACTTTTGGTCGTCATAGTCTGGAGATGATCTGGTTCATTTTTCGTGAAATTCGGAGCAACGGCCTAGGAGGAGTTCGAAAAAGTAGGTTTTTCGGAAAATTCAAAATGGCGGGAAAACTATTATGACGGAAAATGACGTCATAGGGTGCAGTCGAATCGTCGTGAGCTCAGGAATCAGAGGAAAAAAGAATGTTGTTTCTAGCCCTTGTGGTTCAAAAGTTATTAGCATAAACATGAGTGAAACTTTGGACAGCTGGTGGCGCTAGAGGGAATGAGTTGGAGACTCCAAATTTGCTATGGTGATAGTTCAGGCTGTCCTCTATCACTGTGCCAATTTGTATAAGTTTCCCGCAAACGGTTCTATAGGCTGCCATAGACGCCCAGTCGGAAGAAAAAGAAAAAATATAGCTGCAAGCAGCAATCACCGGGGCCAAGCGCAAGCAAGACGACAAGACATGCCAAAGTGGCTGGGAGTGTGAGACCCACTGCAGCAAGGAGCAATTAAAGACATTTGAAGATGAATTTTGGCAAAATGGTTGAAAAATCACATACAATAACTAAAAATATGATTATCACTTTCGACCAATAGGTGGCGCAGTTACGAAACTGATGTGATGTGGTCAGAGTGAAGTGACAATGACACATACAAAGTTTGGTGTCAATATGTCAAGGCATTGCAGATATAAAGCCTGAATAGTCATTTTGGCATCATGCCTCAACTTTGCCACTGCGGTATACGAAAACGGTTTCGTCTATCGACACGAAATCCATAACTTTTACTCGGCACACTCTGGAGATGACACGATCCGATTTTGGTGAAAATCGGACGTTCGGTCTAGGAGGAGTTCGAAAAAGTAGGTTTTAAAAGAAAATAAGATGGCGGACAGGAACTTTGATTGACTATGGCAAAATTGGTATCTATGTTTTCAGCATAACCCAAGGAATCTATTGAGATCAGTGTCATTACTATAGGCAAATTTATTCAAAAGTTATTAGCATTTTTGGAAATTTCATTATAACTTTTGACCAAAAGGTGGCGCTGTCTCATAAATTTTTGAGTACTTTTAGGGCGTTGTACTGATGACCCATACTGAGTTTCGTAACGATACGTTCATGCGTTCATAAAATACAGCATTTTAGCACATAATTCAAAATGGCCGACAGCCAAAATGGCCGATATGGGAAATTGAATATCAGTCAACTCAGCACGACGCCCTGAATCTAACGAGACCACTTTTGTGATTTTTGGACAAACCGTTCAGAAGTTATAAGCAAAAACATAAATTATTCATATCTCCGGACCAGTAGGTGGCGCTGCGCCGAAATGCAGCAAGTAACCTCAGGTCATGCTTGTGACGACATGTACCAAATTTGGTCTGAATCGATAAAGCGTTGTGGAGATACGGCCTTACGTCTGTTTTTGCAAGCGCTACGTAAAATTTATTTGCGCGGTATTCGAGAACCGGTAATTCGAATCAACTTGAATTCCATAACTTTTGGTCGTCATAGTCTGGAGATGATCTGGTTCATTTTTCGTGAAATTCGGAGCAACGGCCTAGGAGGAGTTCGAAAAAGTAGGTTTTTCGGAAAATTCAAAATGGCGGGAAAACTATTATGACGGAAAATGACGTCATAGGGTGCAGTCGAATCGTCGTGAGCTCAGGAATCAGAGGAAAAAAGAATGTTGTTTCTAGCCCTTGTGGTTCAAAAGTTATTAGCATAAACATGAGTGAAACTTTGGACAGCTGGTGGCGCTAGAGGGAATGAGTTGGAGACTCCAAATTTGCTATGGTGATAGTTCAGGCTGTCCTCTATCACTGTGCCAATTTGTATAAGTTTCCCGCAAACGGTTCTATAGGCTGCCATAGACGCCAGTCGGAAGAAAAAGAAAAAAAAGAAAAAGAAAAAGAAGAAGAATAAGAACGGGAACAGATACAATAGGTGCCCGCACCTTCAGTGCTTGGCCCCTAAATATAGCTGCAAGCAGCCATTACGGGGCCAAGCGCAAAAGCAGACGACGAGATATGCCTACATGGCTGAAAGTGTGAGACAAACTGCAGCAAGGAGCAATTAAAGACATTTGAAGATGAATTTTGGCAAAATGGTTGAAAAATCACATACAATACCTAAAAATATGATTATCACTTTCGACCAATAGGTGGCGCGGTTACGAAACTGATGTGATGTGGTCAGAGTGAAGTGACAATGACACATACAAAGTTTTGGTGTCAATATGTCAAGGCATTGCAGATATAAAGCCTGAATAGTCATTTTGGCATCATGCCTCAACTTTGACACTGCGGTATACAAAAACGGTTTTGTCTATCGACACGAAATCCATAACTTTTACTCGGCACGGTCTGGAGATGACACGATCCGATTTTGGTGAAAATCGGACGTTCGGTCTAGGAGGAGTTCGAAAAAGTAGGTTTTAAAAGAAAATAAAGATGGCGGACAGGAAGTTTGGCTGACTATGGCAAAATTGGTATCTATGTTTTCAGCATAACCCAAGGAATCTATTGAGATCAGTGTCATTACTATAGGCAAATTTATTCAAAAGTTATTAGCATTTTGGAAATTTCATTATAACTTTTGACCAAAAGGTGGCGCTGTCTCATAAATTTTTGAGTACTTTTAGGGCGTTGTACTGATGACCCATACTGAGTTTCGTAACGATACGTTCATGCGTTCATAAAATACAGCATTTTAGCACATAATTCAAAATGGCCGACAGCCAAAATGGCCGATATGGGGAAAATTGGATATCAGTCGACTCAGCACGATGCCCTGAATCTAACGAGACCACTTTTGTGATTTTTGGACAAACCGTTCAGAAGTTATAAGCAAAAATATAAATTCTTCATATCTCCGGACCAGTAGGTGGCGCTGCGCCGAAACGCAGCATGTAGCCTCAGGTCATGCTTGTGATGACATGTACCAAATTTGGTCTGAATCCGATAAAGCGTTGTGGAGATACGGCCTTACGTCTGTTTTTGCAAGCGCTACGTAAAATTTATTTGCGCGGTATTCGAGAACGGTAATTCGAATCAACTTGAATTCCATAACTTTTTGTCGTCATGGTCTGGAGTTGATCTGGTTCAATTTTCGTGAAATTCGGAGCAACGGCCTAGGAGGAGTTCGAAAAAGTAGGTTTTTTGGAAAATTCAAAATGGCGGGAAAACTATTATGACGGAAAATGACGTCATAGAGTGCAATCGAATCGGCATGAGCTCAGGAATCAGAGGAAAAAAGAATTTTGTTGATAGGGCTTACGGTTCAAAAGTTATTAGCATACAATTTCTGAAACTTTGGACAGGTGGTGGCGCTAGAGGGAATGAGTTAGAAACACCAAAATTGGTGTATTTGATGTTGGAATGTCCTCTATCAGAATGTCAAACCAAAACAACTTTCCCGCATACGCTTCTATGGGCTGCCATAGACGCCCAGTCGAAGAAAAAAAAGAAGAAGAATAAGAACGGGAACAGATACAATAGGTGCCCGCACCTTCAGTGCTTGGCCCCTAAATATAGCTGCAAGCAGCAATCACCGGGGCCAAGCGCAAGCAAGACGACAAGACATGCCAAAGTGGCTGGAAGTGAGAGACCAACTGCAGCAAGGAGCAATTGAAGACATTTAAAGATGAATTTTGGCAAAATGATTGAAAAATCACATATATTAACTAAAAATATGATTATCACTTTCGACCAATAGGTGGCGCAGTTACGAAACTGATGTGATGTGGTCAGAGTGAAGTGACAATGACACATACAAAGTTTGGTGTCAATCTGTCAAGGCATTGCAGATATAAAGCATGAATAGTCATTTTGGCATCATGCCTCAACTTTGCATCTGCGGTATATGAAAACGGTTTCGTCTATCGACACGAAATCCATAACTTTTACTCGGCACGGTCTGGAGATGACACGATCCGATTTTGGTGAAAATCGGACGTTCGGTCTAGGAGGAGTTCGAAAAAGTAGGTTTTAAAAGAAAATAAACATGGCGGACAGGAAGTTTGGCTGACTATGGCAAAATTGGTATCTATGTTTTCAGCATAACCCAAGGAATCTATTGAGATCAGTGTCATTACTATAGGCTAATTTATTCAAAAGTTATTAGCATTTCGTGAAAATTTGTTACAACTTTTGACCAAAAGGTGGCGCTGTCTTTAAATCTATTGAGTACTTTCAGGACATGGTGTTGATGGCACATACTGAGTTTCATAATGTTACAGCAATGCATTCGTTAAGTATAGCATTTTACATCACTAAACTGCATTGAAGTCAATGGGAATTTCATGTTTTGTTTAATTTTAGCGCCACCAAGAGGCTCAATCCCACAGTTTTTTTTTTGTGTGTCCTCAGACTGAGCCCATGCATCTGTGTGTCAATTTTGGTGAAAATATCTCAATTAGATTCAACGTTATAGACATTTATGTGAAAAAACACGTCAAAAACGACTGACACGTGACTTTGATTGAATTTTACTACCCCTTACGATCAATATTTTGAGATTTGGGCATTGGCGTATAGCTATCGACCTATGTTTCCAAACTTCTGACGGTGGTTTCGTCTCGATCGTACTAGCGGTTTCGAAGATATCGCCAAATGTTTTTTAAGCGCTAAATTACAACGCTGCACAAACCATATGCCGAAACCTGGCAAGTCTGGTATTGTTGGACTCGGCAACGATTCAGGAGTCTAAGGAGATGACTCCCGTGAGAATAAGTCGACCACACCCAAAGTTATAAGCATTTGAAAAAAAAAATTATCCACTAGGTGGCGCTGTTTCGAAACTTCTCAGGCTCCTTCAGGGCATTGTACTGATGACTCATACGAGTTTCGTAAAAATTCGTTCATGCGTTCAAAAAATACATTATTTTAGCACATAATTCAAATGGCCGACAGACAAAAAGGCCGATCTGGAAAAATTGGATATCAGTCGACTCGGCATGACGCCCTGAATCTAACGAGACCACGTTTAGGATTCTTGGACAAACCGTTCAGAAGTTATAAGCCAAAATAGCAATTTTTCATATTTCTGGACCAGTAGGTGGCGCTGCGCGAAAAGCTGCATGCAGCTTCAGGTCATGCTTGTGATGACATGTACCAAGTTTGGTCTGAATACGATAAAGCGTTGCGGAGATACAGCCTTACGTCTATTTTCGCAAGTGCTACGTAAAATTTGTTTGTGCGTTTATCAAAAACGGTTAAGCGAATCAACTTGAATTCCATAACTTTTTGTCGGCACTGCCTGAAGATGATCTGGTGCAATTTTGGTGAGAATCGGACAAACCGTCTAGGACGAGTTCGCGAAAGTTGTTTTTTTGGACAATTCAATATGGCGGACATATTTTTTTGACGGAAAATGACGTCATAGAGTGCAATCGAATCGGTATGAGCTCAGGAATAAGAGGAAAAAAGAATTTTGTTGATAGGCCTTACGGTTCAAAAGTTATTAGCATACAATTTCTGAAACTTTGGACAGGTGGTGGCGCTAGAGGGAATGAGTTAGAAACACCAAAATTGGTGTATTTGATGTTGGGACTGTCCTCTATCAGAATGTCAAACCAAAACAACTTTCCCGCATACGCTTCTATGGGCTGCCATAGACGCCCAGTCGGAAGAAAAAGAAGAAGAATAAGAACGGGAACAGATACAATAGGTGCCCGCACTTTCAGTGCTTGGCCCCTAAATATAGCTGCAAGCAGCAATCACCGGGGCAAGCGCAAGCAAGACGACAAGACATGCCAAAGTGGCTGGGAGTGTGAGACCCACTGCAGCAAGGAGCAATTAAAGACATTTGAAGATGAATTTTGGCAAAATGGTTGAAAAATCACATACAATAACTAAAAATATGATTATCACTTTCGACCAATAGGTGGCGCAGTTACGAAACTGATGTGATGTGGTCAGAGTGAAGTGACAATGACACATACAAAGTTTGGTGTCAATATGTCAAGGCATTGCAGATATAAAGCCTGAATAGTCATTTTGGCATCATGCCTCAACTTTGCCACTGCGGTATACGAAAACGGTTTTTGTCTATCGACACGAAATCCATAACTTTTACTCGGCACAGTCTGGAGATGACACGATCCGATTTTGGTGAAAATCGGACGTTCGGTCTAGGAGGAGTTCGAAAAAGTAGGTTTTAAAAGAAAATAAAGATGGCGGACAGGAACTTTGATTGACTATGGCAAAATTGGTATCTATGTTTTCAGCATAACCCAAGGAATCTATTGAGATCAGTGTCATTACTATAGGCAAATTTATTCAAAAGTTATTAGCATTTTTGGAAATTTCATTATAACTTTTGACCAAAAGGTGGCGCTGTCTCATAAATTTTTGAGTACTTTTAGGGCGTTGTACTGATGACCCATACTGAGTTTCGTAACGATACGTTCATGCGTTCATAAAATACAGCATTTTAGCACATAATTCAAAATGGCCGACAGCCAAAATGGCCGATATGGGAAAATTGGATATCAGTCGACTCAGCACGATGCCCTGAATCTAACGAGACCACTTTTGTGATTTTTGGACAAACCGTTCAGAAGTTATAAGCAAAAATATAAATTCTTCATATCTCCGGACCAGTAGGTGGCGCTGCGCCGAAACGCAGCATGTAGCCTCAGGTCATGCTTGTGATGACATGTACCAAATTTGGTCTGAATCCGATAAAGCGTTGTGGAGATACGGCCTTACGTCTGTTTTTGCAAGCGCTACGTAAAATTTATTTGCGCGGTATTCGAGAACGGTAATTCGAATCAACTTGAATTCCATAACTTTTTGTCGTCATGGTCTGGAGTTGATCTGGTTCAATTTTCGTGAAATTCGGAGCAACGGCCTAGGAGGAGTTCGAAAAAGTAGGTTTTTTGGAAAATTCAAAATGGCGGGAAAACTATTATGACGGAAAATGACGTCATAGGGTGCAATCGAATCGTCGTGAGCTCAGGAATCAGAGGAAAAAAGAATTTTGATTCTAGCCCTTACGGTTCAAAAGTTATCAGCATAGACATGAGTGAAACTTTGGACTGTTGGTGGCGCTAGAGGGAATGAGTTGGAGACACCAAAATTGGTGTATTTAATGTTGGGACTGTCCTCTATCAGAATGTCAAATAAAATCAACTTTCCCGCAAGCGGTTCATAGGGCTGCCATAGACTTCAATGGCGGAAGAAGAAGAAGAATAATAAATATAGCTGCAAGCAGCAATCACCGGGGCCAAGCGCAAGCAAGGCGACAAGACATGCCAAAGTGGCTGGGAGTGTGAGACCCACTGCAGCAAGGAGCAATTAAAGACATTTGAAGATGAATTTTGGCAAAATGGTTGAAAAATCACATACAATAACTAAAAATATGATTATCACTTTCGACCAATAGGTGGCGCAGTTACGAAACTGATGTGATGTGGTCAGAGTGAAGTGACAATGACACATACAAAGTTTGGTGTCAATATGTCAAGGCATTGCAGATATAAAGCCTGAATAGTCATTTTGGCATCATGCCTCAACTTTGCCACTGCGGTATACGAAAACGGTTTTTGTCTATCGACACGAAATCCATAACTTTTACTCGGCACGGTCTGGAGATGACACGATCCGATTTTGGTGAAAATCGGACGTTCGGTCTAGGAGGAGTTCGAAAAAGTAGGTTTTAAAAGAAAATAAAGATGGCGGACAGGAAGTTTGGCTG
>JARPMJ010007135.1:0-45749 GCA_033366665.1 Phoxinus dragarum | reverse complement strand
CTGGGATGCAGTGACACAGGCTGATGAGGAATCCTAGACAGAACCAGCCACTGTAGACGGCGAAGCTTCTGTCTCCATCACACCAGGACTTCATGTCTGCTAGAGCTGATGGGGACTTCACTGGGACTGACTGAGTACGGGATAAACTGAGCACAGGCTGGATCCGCAATAGCTTTACACACAAGCACAATACAGTTTGTTTGGCCCTGTGGAAATGCTATTGCTCAGGTTGCTTTTTTCGTAGCTCAACAAATTGCAGTTCTGATTCATGTAATTATCAACGTTGTCTATGATTCTTGTCCTAAACATTTTCCTAAACACTTTAAAGATAGAAGAAAATGAGACAATTTAGGACATATGGTACAATAATAGCAACACTATCTAACAACTAAAGTGTACGAATTGGGCAACTCGTAAAATATGTACGAATTAGCAAAAATCGAACATATTTTCCGAAATAGCCACCTTGTAAAATACGTACGAATTGCTGTGAGATCAGGATTATTAATAGAGTGGATAGCAGCTCAGACAATATTTTAAGAATTTAATGTGAAATGTCCGATTGCAGACTTTGGTATCTTAGTAAATCTGAGGACAGTTTGAGACATTGAGATATCCTATGAAACTAGAGGAGACATGCAAGATTGAGAAAAAGCCAAAAAGCATGAGATTTATTATAAGAAAACTCTCTATTTAATCTCCATTGAAGCTCGTTGCTGTCTAGGAATAACAATTCAGATATTAACTCCTTAAGTGTCACCCCGGCCCACCGGTGGGCCCAAATTCATTACATATTTAAAATAGTAATATCCTATACTAAACCTAAACTAATATTGACAAACTATATATCATTTAAAAGCTTACAATCTCTAGTTTTCATATTTGGTGACTGATTTTCAAAATAAATTACAGAGGAGCTGTAATTGATCAATTTGCAACAATAATATTTTCATACTCCTAAGGTGTTCAGTCCTTTATTTGAAATAGTGATGAATATGAAAAATTATGAAAAAAATGGTAGAAACCTCAGTTGTTTTCATGCCAAGAGTTCAAAAGATGGCATTTGTTCAATTATTTTAGAAAAAAAGGTCTGAAAATGTTTTAGAAATAAAGAAAAAACCATATATGGAAATGGAGGCGCCCTTATATGGGCAGTAATGTCAACTAGTGAAAAAGTGTGGTACTGCGCCCAAACAAAATCTTACTGAAAGCTCATTTTTTGAGATATCAACCTAAAATTTAAAACACAACTTGTTCAGATTTTTGGCTTTGATTTTTGTGCAGTTTTAGAGTCACCAGGGTTTTGAAAAAATATATTTTATATAAAATATGAATAATAAATTTTTTATTTTTATATTTTCCCTAAACTCAAACTTCTATAACTTTTTTTCTGTTACACTTTCTTAATTTATTTCACTTCTACAAAAATCTGCTAATTTTCTTCTTTAAAACAAGACCAATCTTACATCCATATTCCAAAGCATTCTTGAGTTACAAGCATTTAAGTTCGGAAAGTGCATTTTCATGTATATTCAAAAAAAGGGGCGTGACACTTAAAGGGTTAAGAAACTGTATTTGTGATTACAATGGTTGGTTTTTAAATTTATTCAAGCTACTATTTTTACTTTATATTATTAACAAAAAAAACACCATTACATGAATCTAGCAATGGTAATAAGGAGCCATATATTGTTTTACCCATGGTTACTATGGTCGTAGAGCAATGACAGTACCTTAAACTAAACCCCAAATCAATGTCAAACTCGGTAACGCCCAGCAGTTTCAGAACATTTGGAGAGAGGCCCATATGTATGGTGGTCACCCGTTTGTTGCTAAAAGTCAAAAAGCTGCCTCAAGTTGTAGGGCGGATGGTGAGAACTTAACAATAATGACAATTACTTTCGGTCCCTCCCCTGTTTTTCACACCCTAACATCTTGATTTCATGGGTGACACTTAGGTCTCCCCAGTGTACATTAATGGGAGCTATGGGACCCCTTTCTCTGTCACTCTCTCTTTGCTCATAGAGCTCCAATAGAGGATACAAATCAATTTCCTCCTTATACGAAGCAAGTTGCATATGCAACATGGCTGGCAAATGACAGCGAATGGCATGAATTTCCATGTACGTGCAAAACAGTATCTATTGCAAAATAGGTCAATGAAGAATCCTCAGCTAACCATTACCTAAAGCAGTACACACTGTGGGAAGCGCCAAAAGACTTGCATGGGAATACATTTTATTGGCTGTTGTTGATTTTGTTCTGAAATACTCAATAAACATCCCCTCCGGGAAATAAATAACTGTCTTCGCGGTCAAGGCTAATCTTTAACACTTAAGGCCAACCAGGATTAAAAGAGCGAAATAAAGACTGATCAGATATTGTCCCTCTTGTTTGGTTCACGCTGCCAAAACATGGCAATTTGAGGCTTGCCCTATCATGCCAGCAGTGCGTTACAACCAGTAGAGACCTGATCCTGGCTGACTGGTGGCCAGAGCATCCGCGGTCTGCGATCTGTCAATCTGGGTTCTCCTTTAGCCAGTGTGATAGTGTGGGGGCGAGAGGTCTTCATGGTTCAGTTGGCTTTGAGCCCAAATGAGGGATCACTGCATGTCCAGGGACCGTAGGCCCTGGGGCACGCAGCGACAGACCAGAAGCATCAGGACAGATTTGGGAAAGTGCTATCAGCAGGGGTTCCTCAATGCGGCTAGGGCACGGTAAATAGAGAGCATGGCGGCAGCGGCGGGCAATTTTTCCCAGAATGCATTTTGCAAAGCTTATTTCCAGAGCAGGGAGGAACGGGCATGCTGTGGGCAGGCCTCCACATCGAAACCACTTCATTTCCTCCTTTCTTCAAGCTTTTGGTTTGATAGTTTTTAAATCTCAGTTTTCTTTGGCCCGTTTGGTGTGGAACGGATCATCAGGAACTCTTCCCCCCTTGATCTCTGGAGTAGATAGAGGGATCGCTTTCTCCATTGCCTACTGAGCTGTGTATCCTGGCTGGCTTTCAACAACAGTGGTCGGTAGGTTTTGAAAAGTGGGAAACCACACTAGCTGCAGATGACAGAGTGCTATGTGACCTTTGCAGGGACTGGTTCACCAGCGTTCTTGCACCAACACATTCAATTCTTCCCACTTTATTTGATTTATATTTCATAGCGTGGTACTAGATCTAATCCAAATGCAACCCTGCAGATCTGTGATTCACTTTAAAGATGGCAGAGGTTGAATTACATCACCAGGTGAGGGAAATATTGTATCAATCCTGCTGATTTAACCCATTTACTATGTACCCACTGGTTCAAGAGCTGCGTAGGAAATCCAAGTGTATGAAACGCTCTGCGATGTGCTCTCTAAAATAATTACGATGACACCTCCAATTGTCTCGTCAGCTTCTCGGAGACTAGCTCTCCGAGGCAGTAATTAAATGAAGCACAGAAGAAGAAAGCTGCAACAATTCCACCGCCTCATAAATCTTACAGAAACATTATTTGTTCTAAAACCGTGGTACAGAATGCGAGAAAACATTTCATTTATTTATCCTGCTGCGGTCTTTAGAGGACGATCAGTTGGATGTATCGTTCCCTCGCGTCCTGGTTGACTTACAGTTAGTAAATTAAGCAAGCATGGCCACCTTTCCTTTAGCATAACAGTGCACATACGTGCACATATTAATATCTCTTAAAAGGACATAGTTAGACTTCAATAGGTCTGTTTTCTCTTCATAATGACTGAATTGTTGCGCTAGCTTTGCGCGTTATGGGTATTAGTGCAACATTGCAACTCTTATTCAAAGCAAAAATAAACAACGTCTGACCTTTAAAATGTAAATAGACTTTTCTAGCACACGCTGCCTGAAGATGCTTATTAAATTACATGGGGATGAAGCATAATTAGGCATCATTTAAAAGTAGATGGGGTAATTATTGCAGAAGCAGCTTAACTTATTTTGGTCTTAAATTGAAGACCATCATGAATGCAGCATGGATCTGCCAAGACATGCTAAAACCCAATCTAAAATCTTAATTAAATTTTGCTCAAAAAAGTGCAAAGAAGAGCTTAATCCATTTACGAGAGGCTGTTGAAGGGTTATTAGCAGACATTAATTCGTTAAGAGGAACTGTGCGTAGGCCTTGTCTATGTTGTGAAAGAAGAGGCTTGCGAGACGTACAAAGGGCTCCTGACTTAGCAATGAAAGCTTAGCGTGAATAGATACGTCAAGACCACTAATGTGTTTTCTCGGCGCGTTTCTGTTTTGAATAACATGACTTTGTCCTTTTCTCGTCACTAATTAAGACGAGAACATCCTGAAACAAGCACCTAAGCCAGGTAGACTTGGTCCCATCCCGACTACAACTCCACAGGGGTCAAGTTCTACGCTATAGTCCTGCTAATAACATCATACGAGACAAAAGCTGTGTTGCGAAAGTACAAACCCAACTTCAAAGAAGCTGATAGTACGGAAAAGAAAAGAAGCTTAGAAGATGCGAAACCCCTATTTGAAGAGGTTTTCTAAGAGCAGGGCAATCCACAGTGTCGAAACAGCATGGCCTCTTGGTTTTCAATCAGCCAAACTGCAACACAAATATATGCAGAGAAATGCACAACAAAGCCAATAGCTTTTAAGCTAGCAATTGAGTTTCCTAATACTGCTCCAAAGGAGAAAAGGTGCTATTCATGATGCTTACTACTACAAAAAGAGAAAGACGGAAAAAAAAACGTTGAGGGTACATCCTTGACTAAATCCTCTTTTCAAGCATAATCCACCTTGCACTCTTTCTCTGAGAACTAGAGTGTGTAGCATCTGAACTCGTCCCAGAAGCTCATTCAACAGCCAGCTCAGCCGACTTGATTATGTCCCTGTTGTGGCAGACCTATTCACCCCTTTGAGCCTTTCCAACACACCTGGGATAAAAGGGGGATTTAAACAAGCCTGAATGGTTTTAACCAGGTGTTGAAAACAAATAATGGTTTAACATTGTAATTAAAATAGCATGAATAGCACGTTGCTCCTGGTTAAAGGTCCCTCGTTTGAATGACTTTTGGTATGCAAAAGGAAATGATGCTGAAAGGTCCTTTTTTGTCACAGTCGTTGAAGAAATATCGCGCTAATGGTGAATTAGATCCATTAACCTATATGTTGGTATAATGGCAGCTGGTAAAGTAGCCTGCATACGCCTACTGTCACAATTTCTTTATCTGAATTGGGAAATTAGCTAATTTTCTCTTAAAAAATGTTAATGGTTTTAGGGTGTGATTGCAGTATTGTTTAAATCTTCAATAAACCTCCATAAATTTGGGTGCAGCTAAAAACGAACAACATGAAACACGACTGATGCATACTGAAATGCACAGCTTCCTAACCGCAGATCATACTTTTTTAATATTTACTCTCGCTGGGGGCGGTTTACAGTTTACCATGCGACCATTGGACATTCAATCTATATTTTTGGTTGAAAAACACCAGCCGCAAGGTATTATTTTGACAAATTGACCTTATTTTTACTTGAGCGTCACGCTTTTAAAACGCAGCTGTCAAACACATCCGTCTAGTCCATGTTTACATAGAAAAAATGGAAAAGCAGCAGTGGATTGTAAGAAATTGTTCTGTGTGTACAGCAACCTAAGACTGCTTATTGTTGTTTACACAAATACGCGGCAAATAAATTAATACAAAAAAACAGTGTCACAAATAAGTCAGTGTATGAAGTTGTTATCAAGAGGTATTCATGAATGAAGACCGACATTGAACCTTCCCCTTACATGTTACATTTGGCTGATTATAATGTAATACAGTATAATACATCCCACAGCTGTATTGGTGTATCAGGGAGAGCGTTGACTCCACTCAGCTGTGTTTAAGAGGATGCTGGGAAAGCTGAGGGAACCCAAACGGAGAAGTTTCCAAACAGGAGAGGTAAAAACTTCCTAGCAGACCCTCATTTCTCCTGAGTGCCGCACGGCTCCCTGCGGAGAGGGTCCTAATCTCCACACATCAAGCGATGAGGAAACGGGAGCAACAGAAAAAAAAATGCTGATTGCGGGTGATTGGCAGTACATGCAGTTACCACAGTCAGTCCATTTAAGTTTGCTCTGAGAAAAATGTAATTCATTGACAGAAAAAGGCATTTAGAGGAGGATCTATTAAAATGGAGGCCAGATTAAGAAGTGGCCCAACGGAAATAAGAATCAATGTAATTGGATGGCTCAGATGTCAACACAGACTGGGTTAGTTATTCATAGTAATGTATAGACATTTATTACAACTATTGTTTAAGGGTATGTTTCAATATTACTGTAAAGTTACATTACACTTTTCCTTATGACATAAATGAGACCTCTAATGATGATATATGGTATATTTACAATGAAAACCCGCTAATTTTTATAGAGAAAGTATTAGCACTGACCTGTCACAACACGGAATGAGCACAAAGCATATGTACGGTAATCACAGTTGCGAGAAACATTGAAAGTCGATTGTTGTTTCTTGAGCAAAGCAGAAAACAAGAAGCGCTCATTGTCATCATGGCAAATGCGATGTTTAAGGTGTTATTTCATTTAGATAGAACCAAAGCCTCTTCTGATACTGTGTTAATTGAATATTTTATGCTTTACGCTTCCAGCAACCCATACAAGTGTAGTACTCTCTGCAACTGATCTCATGACAGCACGCAGCTTTCGAGTGCATATTATATGGTGTGTAATACGCACGTACCCCACACCACTAATCACTAATTATTTACATTGGTACATATAATTCAGCAATATCACAAGAGCAAGAGAGCATACAAATATGAGCGTGATTGCAAAACGCGATATGGATTCTATGAAAATGTTCAATAAAACAAAATGTTATTTTTAAAACATTAAGCTCAACATTATTTTTGCAGTTGTAATTGCATAAATTCAGATGCAACTTTAATGCAAATATGCATTTTGTTGTTAGTGATTTCATGTTAGTGTTAACAGCTTTATAGTGTCATTATACTAATTGTATTTATTGATTAAATATAATATTGATCAGGCATTATATGTGGATATTTCAGTTGAATTTAAGTAAAGCTGGTCTCAACTCTCGCAAATAATAATAATAAAAAAAAAACGTTTAAAATATTACTGGTTGAAAATGAATGGCTTTAAAGATTTATCTTTAAATGCTCAACATATTGTACCATTAAGTTTCTTATGTCTTATTGACACTACAGACACACCAATAAGTGTATTTCGCTGTGTTACTAAAGCATATGAGCGTGTTAAACAAAGTAGGGAACTGATCTCACAATTAAAAATAAAACAAGAAAAAAACACTTTTCTACAGTATATCTATTTTTTTCCAAACGTAAAAGAATGCATACACAAAAAGCAGGCAAAAACAGATTTTCTTTTTTGTTCTGCAAATGTGTACATTTGAAAGCGATTGAGTGTGCTATCATGGGGGTGTGTTTGCGTGTGTATGAGAGTCCGAGAGAGTGAGGGCTCGGGTCATCGGTGCTCCATAGCGTGCAGCGTGTGGCAGCAGACAGCGGGAGATTCAGCACACATGTGGACTTTACATCAGCGCCAGCGGAATGATGAGTCGGGGAGACAGCACAGCGGCCCACTCCGAACTTACTTAAGGTAATTAAACTTGAGAAAGGTTACGGTTTGATGCTGAACTGAGGAGAAAGGCCTTTCTTCTGGGCATGGGCCAGGAAGGGCCACCTCGTCAAAGCGGTTAAATGGTGACGCATCTACTCTTTTTAGTAAGCCGAGAGGACACAGGAAGGCCTTCGACGCTGACAGAATAAGGATGAGGCCCAACAGGGCAGAGATAGTGGTGATTCAATTAGAAAACCAACCTTTTGTTTTTCTCAAAGTCCATTGTTAAAGAAGAGAGGCTGTTCGGGATACAACGCACAACAAATGTGCCTTGAAAGGAAACTCTGAACCTCACTCTTGATACTGAAAAGGCTCACAGTCAAAATCAGTAAAGGCAGACAGAGTTGAAAGGAAGTGGATGGTGTTCATGGAACATGGAGAAACCAGTGGTTCAGGCTTAAATGTACCAATCAAATTAGCTAGTGCTACACTTCAACACAAAACCCATGCTTGCTGTGGATTATTGTCAGGATGTTTCCATAGAGTTGCTAGGGTATTCTGGGGGGATTTACTATTAGCCCAAGTTAAATAAACCATTCCCAAATATATCTAAATATGGCTGGGATTGTTGAATGCTTGTTTCTGCTTCAGAGTGAAATTGAGATTTTATCTCATTTAATTTGACATATTCTGGGTCAATTTGTAATTGATTGACTAATTCTCATAGTTGCGACTTTGTTTCTCGTAATTGTGACTTTATATCTCACAGTGACTTTTTAATCTGCTACGTGTCTCTGTCATGCCATTGTGTTTGCATAGCTCACAGTATAACTTTATATCTTACAATGTGACTTTATTTCTAATAATTTTGACATTTGACCTTGCAGTGCAACTTAATTTCTTAATGATTAATCTCAAAAGTACTTCTTATTATGTTTTATTCTAAGGCAAAAGGAGGTTACAATATGGATCCCTTCTTCAAAGTAAATATGTACTTTTTTGTCCACCAACCACAATTACTGATTTTTTGGCAGCCCTTTATTTTACAGTCCTGTTCATAGTACATATATGTACTTAGAAAATGAATTACAATAACTGGGTAATATCTAGGTACTAACCCTGAACCTACCCCAAAACCTAACCCCTGTAGTTACCTCATATTACTGGGCACTTTCTTAGGTAAGTGCACTGTAAGTACTTTAAAGTGCAACTCATGCAATTCATATTTATTTTTAAAATTCAAATATGCAATATATGATGTGAAATTATATAATATATCTAAGGGTCTAATATCGAATTACCTGCTACTGTAAATAAATACCTGCATTTGACTGGTATGTCTTACACTGAGACTACAGGATTGTTTCCCTTTCTTTATTTTCCAACAAACAAAAATATCTCTAGTCCAATCACTTATTAATACCATATCTCACCTCATGATTTGAGATATGGCACAAATGATGCAGGGTGAGCGATGCACAGAATCTTAATATTTAGGTATAGAGTTTTGTCCAAATCAACAAGAGCAATGTTCAATAGCAATGACTATCAATCTAAATAACATGATAAAGTGTTCTAACTACTGATCCTAAAACATTTTCATCTGTTAGTAACTCAGCAACATGTGACGTTTCTCCAAAAGGCCATTACCTTCACCATTATATAAGTACTCTTGTCCCATTGGACTACAAGAGGGCTGTTTCAAAGTTGAGCACATGTTCCTCGGCTTTGTGGTCATCAGCAATTGATCCAAGCAATGCGCTTCTCCAAGCTTTTTGTTGACGTGTCAGTTGCACACTCCGGTGTCTCGTGAGAGTGGGGCACATACGCTGCGGATGATAGTCCTCTTTGTCTGCTGTCACAAGGCCTGCTTCCATCTCAATGGCCTCTGAATGGGTCTCGCCAGCTGTCATGCAAAATGAGTGCATTTCATTACAAATTAATTTATCTGATCTTGATGCTATTACTTTTCGTCCCGTCCCCCTCCCTTCTTTTCACATCCCGCCCCTCCCTAATCATAATTATTTAACGCTCCAGGCAACAATCTATAGCTCACCAAAAACAAATAAACAGTGGGTGTTCTCGATCATTTGTGATAGGGCAGAGATTTTTTTAATAGAAACATTAATATCATGCATTTTTTATGCAGGGTTTAATGTAGTTAGAGAAGTCTGTCTAACCATCTAAAATGTAAAAGGATACACTTGATTACCTGTCATTATATGACAACTGGAAATTTGATTACAGAACGAATTATATATTTAACAGCCGTATGAAGACCCCATCCGGATTCTGCTTGCGGAAAAAAATGTGCAATATCATTTCAGTCTTTTAATCAAGCCTTCGGATTGTTTGTTTGTCTGGCTCTGTCAATGAAAGTGACGCTTTCAGGAAAACCTTTTATAAATCACAATTGACGAGTTGATTATTTTCAGTCAGAGACGTACAGAATTCTTTTCGCTTTACGTAAGGTTTCAGCCCCAAATATAGTTGAAGCCACAATCAACCAGAATGACTTTCGAAATATGTACGTGGCGGTAACATTAGCACGCCCTCTCTTCAAATGATCTTTGATTTTCAGGTGTACCAGGCGCACTAAACAAAGTGAGGTCGCCATTTACGCCCACGGACGTCTGTTCCTTAAGAGTCTTACTTAAAGAGTACTTCAACATCTCAGCAGCCAAAAAGGGCAACCTGAAGTGGAGCTCAATGCAGATCACATCGTTCAAGAGCTAAGACTCCTCTCAACTCTGTGTGCACACTATTGTCTGTTTCAAATCCTACATAAAATGGTAAGAAGCCTCCAAACGATCCAAATCTGCTAAGGAGATCAAATATCACTTTTAATTGTTCCTGTGGTACGTAGAACATTAAAGTATTAACAAAAGCTCAGGCTAATACAAACATTAGTGCACTTTTGTACAAACATGCTACAATCAAATATTTCACAGTAGATCTTTTCGCAAGCGTCTTCTATTAATGCGGCCCAGATTAAGCGCTCTCATGGTTCGCTAGGGCCCTCGTCACTTTAAAGCTGCTAATCTCTGGTTCCCAACTGCAGCAAATCCTATTAAAATCACCTTCAGTTTAACACTCACATTGTTACAAAATGCAAAACACGCAGCTTTCGCCTTACTCTGTTAATTGAGGGTAGCGCATCCCTGTAAAGGCGTGCCTGCGAGTGTGTTAAATAAGTCGTGTGAATTTCTGAACGTCTGTCAGGAAGACCTAGCACATCTCGGAGTCTGGCAATGCAGATCTCCGTCTAGTTCTCCCTTGGGTTCTCCCTAGGGTCTCGAACGAGGGAATGGAAGTCTCGTCAGCCCTTCAGTGTGAAAGTGTCAGCTTCTGAGGATTTGACTGATTAGGTAATATTCCGACATGTTCTTGTGTAAGCAACATTTGAAAAACTCATTTGAAGGAATCTATCCCTCCATAATTCTTCTTCCATCCGTCACTCCTTTTCACGAAACTTTCATCTCTAAGACCTCTTGTCACCGCTTAAGAGTCACCGGCGTTGATGGCGTTGGCAGGCGTCAGCTTTAGCAAAGCCACTTACTGAAGGGAGCGCGCCCCCGGTGGATGTGATGATGCTTAAATTGCCTGCACCTCTGCCATAGCAACCGAGCATCAGTTATAGATGTCCTTGACAGGGCTACTCTGTCAATCATGAGGCAAAAACACTCTAAGAACTACTGTCACACTAATGACACAATTTACTGGAGTTCATTGCCATTTTAACCTCGGTAACAGCCATACATTTGGAAAATGGCTGACGGAGTCCATCAACTCGGGTTGTGTTATTCAATTCAGTGTAATCTTTTTTTTTTTTTTTGACTGAACTCTAAAACAGTCCGACATTATAGTTTTGGCCATCAATATTTCTTACTGGCCACGAAACAGTTTTTTGCATTAAGTAAAAAAGTTGAGATGGGTAAATGTGCAAAATCAGTCACTACATCAGGATTAGATCTACTATTATTACATTTCAATTGTATTATCTTGCCGTTTTTAATACAGCAATTGGTCAACTGGCAATAAAGTCTTTAAGCTATCGAGTATTAATTGCGCGCCCTTATTACGCTATTAACTGTCTTTTCATTGGTGGAAAGCTTTAAACAATTAGCAGCGTAACTCCTTCCACAAGACCACTGGTCTTGTGAAAACACAGGCTCATATAAGCAGTAAAAATTTAATGACCACTTCACACAACATCAAACAAGTTCCCTCCCCTTCACTTTGATGCCCCCTGACAACCTTTGATGGCAATTTCTAGCAAAATATCCCAGTCTTCTTAAATAAATATGGATGGAAAGATTATATGAGCTTTCTATAACCGGCCTCCACCCCCATCATCTACCTCCCAAGACACCGTTTTATTAAGGTAGAATTACACGGCCCATCTCATATGCAATACCCAATCCACTTCCCCCTGCCATTCACCCACTGCCTGCCACTATCAAAATGAGATCATTTTTTTTGATGACTGTACGTGTGAATGCTAAATCTGTGGGGATTTATAGACCAGTGAGCCTTCATAATTGAACAATAATCAGATTAGTAGATTATCTGTACTGTATTCTTGTGATGTGCGAATAACGTTACAGAAACATTATGTAAAGAAGCAGGTTGCAGACATGGGTATTATGAAAAGAGGCTTTAGATTCCCGCCCATGGGCTCTCTGGAAGGCAAGTGCTTTGTTAACCCATACAAGCGGTTGCTTTTTTATTTCCGATGATTTGCAATTCATCGGTTTCAAGAGAGGAATCGTCCTACGGCGAATCGCTCTTTCAAATGAGCTTGTGTTGACATAAACAGCACAGTGGTCAACCATCTGTTTTAAAGATAAACGAATGATCAAAGGGCATAACCAAACGTGTAAGGGCTCTCTCCCTACTGTCTCTCACTACCCTTTCCCTTTTTTTTCTCCTTTTTTTTTTTTGAAGGGGAGTTTAAAGAATGCAGAGCGGTTTCCAGGGGATACGAATGAAAAGCTCTCGGAAATGCGGGGAGGAATTGAGCTGAAGGGGTAGGTTCTGAGAGAAATTCCCCCATAGTGTTGAGACCCACGCTAGGAATCACCGGGGTTCTTCTGATCACAAAAAGGAAGGAAGAGACAGAGGAATTACCTGTCAGGAGGTACTAGGAGACCCGTTTAATGAATTTTGTTTATTAAAAAAGAGAGCAAGCCAGAGTTAGACTGAGAGGCAGCGAGCAACAAAAGACTGACGCCTCCAACTGACCTCTAACCTTAAAAAGTATTCTCTCGCTGACTCTTGTGTTGTCTCAGTCTGCTCTAATAATCTCTGACACGTTGTTTGGAAGTCTGCAAGGAATTCCGGGACACCACTTTGCTTTAAAATGTATTTTCTTTTTCTACTAGCCTGACAAAACTGAAACAAGCTTACTTCATTTGCTGTACAAAAGTAACAAGAGCTGTTCACAATGAAAAAAAATGCTGCAAACAGTCTTGGTATGTTGTATGAATATGAATCTGTACCAAAACCAGACAGTTGACAGTAGCCATTGACTTCCATAGTATTTTGTTTTCCTATGGAAGTCAATGGCTACCATCAACTGTCTGGTTACCAACATTCTTCAACATATCTTCATTATCAACACATAAAGGTTTGGAACAACATAAGGGAGAGTAAACGATGACAGCATTTTTATTTTTGGGTGAACTAACCCTTCGAGGCTCTGATAAACAACATTTTTAACAGAATCTGTCCAAAACTAAGCTTGTTTGGAGATTGTTTTGGTGGTTCAAGAAAGCTTTACAGATCACACATATTTTTAATCAGAAATATCTTCCACTTTGTTCACCATCTTTGATTTGTTTGCAGAGCATTCTTGTATTGCTTTCACCATAATGTTGTGTGTGTGTTTATATGTATATGTTCTATTGTAATTAATTTACTGTCACCACATTGAGGAGTATGACAGTAATGTACAATGATATTAGTCAACCACCATATTTTTTTTTTAGGCATAAAGCAGTAGAGCAAGGTCATACACACCACTGATGTATACCGTTACATACTATTAATGTTATAGAAAATACTAACACGTGTTATTAGTGTAACAATTTGGCCATACCACCCGGCCCTAATCACCACATTGTGCAAAGATGACCAGGAAATGTACAAGCTATTAAAATAAATGTATTTTAAAAATAATCTTTAGCTGTGACTTTTCAGTCCACAGGTCAGAAATTTTAAAAATGACTGTCTTTATATTACTAACGATTACATTATGCAAAATAACAAGTATGAATACGGCAATACCTTTTTTTTTTTTGTGAAGAAAAAGAAAAGCACCAAAACAGCCATGAGATGGGTAAACGTGTAAATTTGCTCAACTCTTGCTTGAGTGCCCATAAATGCACTTATGATGCTTCTACTAAAATTGTCTCTTCTTTTTTTTTCTTTAAAAAAGGAGCTATTTTTTCCTCAGTTCTGTGCTCTGGGTAAACTTAGTCATTATTCAGTGCTGTAAAAGGCTTCTGAGGCAAAAAGTAAATGGAATAGCGTTGTGCCTGGTAGACATACAGATGAGGATAATGCACTTTCCCTTTCCCTTTAGTATAAAGAATAACACATTCACTGAAACACATGATAGGTTATTCGTTTTGCAGCCTCAAGAAACGATTTACTAATTGTGTAGATTTTATTAAATCTGTTTATTAAATTTGTTGAGGAAATATATATTTTTTAGTCGGATATTACTTTTATAAAAGGTCAAGTGTTTATGTGAAAGAAACAAATACTTTTATTCAGTAAGTATACGTTAAATTCATCAAAAGTAAATAAATGTATGCTTTTATCAGACGCTTTTATCCAAAGCAAAAATATAAATAAAAAATCGTATTGACCCCAAACTTTTGAGCGGTAGTTTATATTAATTAAATATTAACATATATTACAATTGAACAAATATATTGGAATATAGACTAAATTTAGAGTCTTTGTGGTGCATGTAGCCACTCAACTGGATCTGCTGTACACCTTTATATCACGTAAACACCACTGACATCATGGAAAAGTGAAAAATGGGGCATTAATGGGTCTTTTCCCGCCGCCCCTGTTTTAATGCAACACATGGCAATGGCTTGAGCACATTTGGCCATCCATTTTTCGCCTCTCGTTTTCTTTCGAGGCCTGATGAAATGGCGGTGCCATTATTGTTTGAGCAGCGAATTTGGTGAACCATTCAAACGCGATTGCCTCATGAGGCTATGATTGCGTGAGATGGTTTCAGAGAGGATTCTCTTCCCTGCGCTCGGAGAACATTCAGCATGTGGAGTGCATCTGGCAAAGGCCGGATCCATTTGCACCCGTGTGAAAATCTACGGCAGAACCCAAACGACCCTTTCTTCTGCCGGCTAATTCAAATTATATAACCTAAACAAAGTACAAGACATTTCTCATCATTAGGTCAGATGGTGTGAAAAGAAGAGATCTGGAAATAACGTCCGAAATAGGAAATAATTGGCAGCTTGTGACACCCTCATTATTGGTATGCTGATAATTCTGTGCCTGCTGCCCTCATTAAAGCTGACAAGTCACGCAGCGAGTATAAATCGGAATGCTGCAACAACAGTGTAAGCATTAGGATCAGTGACTGCTTTAACTCCCAGTGACAAGGAAAGCCTGGCCAACGACTCCTCTCCAGTCAGTGGGGAAGCTTCAGCCTCACTGCGTACCAGCGATCTAAACTGACAGCTCTCTCAAATCGGAGAAAGAGGGGCCGCAGGTCCGGCGAAGGGTTGTGGGGGCCAGGGGGTGCTTCTCTGTGTCCATGCTATCGTTTTGGCCTGGTCCTATCCTGCCGCTTGGAGAAGAAGGAGGGGGTCGGCGAAAAAGAAAAGCGATTTGGCAAGCGAGGCTACAAACCCTACTGAAGGACGCCATACTGACAACCTTGAGTGGAAAATACGAATATTTATGCCATATGTTGTTTTCTCAATCTGCTTCTTAACAAATATTAATGTAGACAGTGGAAAACAAGCCAGAAACAGCTTGGGAACATCACAGTTTCCTAAGCACCACCAACCCTGCCTGGCAAAGTCACGGAAAAGAGACATTAAGGGTTTATTGAAGTGATACATGTCCAAGAAGAAAGAACATAAATTAATCATCTTTGAAGGTGACGTGCTCTGGAAAGCATCAAGGATGCGAAGAATCTTTGCGGCGGTTGTAAATTCAAATGCTTAGTGAAGAAAACCAATCCAATTACTATTAAACGCCCCCCAAAAAAGCTTGTCACAACACTCGAAAAATCCAGACGTGGCAAATGAAATGTATCAACGGTGACACAGTCTCTACGCGCCACCTCACCGTGACAGCCTGGGTATTTCTTTTTTGTGTTTGTTTTCCGTGAGATGATAAACCGAGGGATCGTCTCCTCTTTCCCCGTCACTCACAGTAAATCCTGATGGATCGGAGACAGCGTGGTGCCAGGGCTGGCGTGCTGGGCACGTGGACCGAGGTGATGGATGGCTGGGGGAGCGCCAGTGGAGAGCAATCTCTCTGCCCATATGGGCCGGTGGCGGTAGCAGGAGGCGACGGGGCGATGGCACTTCGAACGCCAGCCGTGCTTTGGCCGGCCACCAGGCCCTGTCATCACCCTCACACGCTGAGCCTCATAAACCTCCACACCCGCTCGAGAAAAAGAGCAACCAACTGCCATCCGCCACTAACAAGGGCAATCAGTGCTGTTCTAAAAATATGAAACAGGCTATGTTTCAAAAATAAACAGACTCATTGATACAGCACAGTGTATTTACATAGATTTATAACATTTCTGTTTTCTGTCTGGGCAAACGGCGTATATTTAAGCAGAGGCCAGAGGGTCTTGCGTCAGTTTGACGCCGCTGCTCAGGTCTGATATAACGTGAAACAAAAATAGAATGACGACTTGGCTCTATTCTATTACGAGATTTATGATTGCAGGCTCAACTCAGAGCTGCTAGTGCACAGATGATTTATTAGTTCACTTTACATCGGTGTTCACGGAAAGGCACTGGCACTCAGACTGTAAAACAGAGACCCAGACGTAAAATAACATCACAATATCGGCCATTGACTTTAATGATATATGCCACAGTCCTAAAGACACCACAACATCACAGTCCTTCAAAGCGATTTGGAAACGGACTGAAACGTATTACTTGAGAACATAGCTTTCTGTGCACCTAGCATTGCCAACTGGAATCGTGACTGAACACTCACATTGTCTTCCATTGTCTGGACAAACAGATACGCTCCTCCCCAAACACGAGTCATTAAAACAATAATGCTGTGTTGAATTGGATTTTAAAACAAACATTTTCTTATTAAGGTCCATATTCTGGTTAAGCTTTACTATGAAAAATACTGATATATCAATGTAATCAGTATATTCCAATACGTACATTTTTCAATATTTTAAAAATAGCAGAAATACCTAAATGGATGTTTAGTTATGATTGATATTCTGAATAAGGTGTTTACAAGACCCACAATTTAGTTTAATACAGGCATACGCTAGATGTCTTATTCAAATCAAATATATTGACTTAAATGCGCTTAATCGGAATATGACCAAATTCTGATTAATATCAGAATATTCTTATGCAACTAAATCCGTGTTTACAGTTTTCAGTGGTATCAACCAACAAATTGTATGTGCATGCTAAATTAGTACAGAATTAAGTTAAAATACACATTTCACATCTGTTTCAGTCACATGACTTTGTTTACCTGCCGTATTTAAGATATATGCAATTTATGTACTGTATATATATAAAATCAAGGAAAAATGCTTTGAAATGTTATGGCATAACAACTCTCAGTCTCTGCTCTATTACAGGGATTCTATAGGGACACTTTGCATTATTTTTGCTGTCCATGTCATAATTTTTAATTATATTTTGGGCAGAGCTCAAGATCTCATTAAATTGGTGGGTTTCATTTTGACAGTTTGAGAGATAGCTTACTGTCAGTTCTCTTTTGGAGGCTATTATCCACATTATGCCTAATAATCCTGTGATTTTAAATTCATTTTCCAAAGCACATATTCCACTTCCCCGCCAGATTTTCCTTGTTTCAGCTTTGCCACAGTAAATAGCAGAGGAGGCACACGGTTTAAACGAGAAAATGATGTATAGAGATTCCCCAGAAAACTACAATTTTGGTGGTGTTTCCTCTTCCCCAGGGGTAGTGCTCAGCTGGAGTAAGGTGTGCTGCATTCCCTAATTATATTCAGTGAGTCTGTCAACAAAGAAGTACTGTAAATGAAAGTATAAACAAAATATTAAGTGTATGGAACACATTTTACAGTAAACCACAAAGGGGTTTGTGTGCAAAGGGGGGATATAAGAGAAAAAGCAATTAAAAGAATCAAAGCAGATCCCACAACATCTGTCTGCCCTTATTAGAGCGTTTAGCAGCTTTGTACTTGAGGGACTGCCGGAGATTAAAGGGTTTAACTCATCAGGCCGAATTGAGTGTTCACCCTGAAATGACTGAGCACATTCAACAGCAAATTAGTTCACCTGGTATCGGCAGTGAGCATTGATTCGCTATGGCTGACCGGACTGCCGTAACAATGCATTTCCTCAGTCTTGAACCAGACCAAACAATCGAAGTGCTAATCGTGATACCTTATACGAAAGGTAAGCAGGATTTGGCCTTGTTAAGTGGCTGTAATTTGTAATTAAAGATTACCTCTACAATTACACATCCTGAGAGCATGTTTGGTTCCAATAGGGAATATTCACGAAAACATCAGACGCGTCATTCCTTCTCAGTATATTTTTATGCACCAATTCTATGTATTAATGTATGGATCATATTTATTAATAATTGAGACAGTCACATTTCAAGATTTTAAATAATACAGTTTAAAAAATACAGTTTAAAAAGTCACATTTGTGAGATATAAAGTTGCAATTATGAAGAAGAAAAAACTATTAAAAGCAATTATGAGATATAAAAGTCACAATTACATTTGAGCTTCTATGAATAGGCCTTTTTCTAAAATTATGGTAATAATGTTATATCTAGTAATTATTTTAATATAATAATAGGCCTATAGGTTTTGACTGTGTCCTCCATTCCACTTTTTTATTTGATTTGCCTTTTGTAAAATCCATAACTTGCACTTAAAGCCACTTCCTTGACATAATGTTCCAGGAAGTGACATCATTTTGGAGGGAAAACAGCAGCACAGAAGTCGGTGAGTGTTAGCAGTGGCTTTTTGTGAATTATTTTGTGGTAGTAGTTTTGTCACTGTAAAATTTGAGTTATGAAATTAGAGTATCATGTATGATTAAATAAACTTTTTAAAAATGGTTGAAAACATCAATATTAGCGTAAATTTCACATCTTCATGTAAGCGAACACTGAATCCCCAACTAAGCATTGGTTAACTTTAGCTCAATATTAATCCTATGGTCAATGTGTCAGTTTTCTTTCATACTGCAAAATGATAGCTTGAGTATATTTCTGAAAGTTTTCTGTTAATACGTTAATTCAAAAGATTCTGGATAACAGGAATAAGGCAGTGATGGCAGATTCTGAAAATATATATGAATCCTGTCAAATATAAGCTGGACTTTGGATCACGCCAATGAATGAGTTTGTATTAAAGGTTTCAGAGTGATCTGTGACTGTCCTGATAGTTTGAAGGCTGAAATGTCGAAAGGGAACCTAGACCAGATATTCCTTATGAGCTCTTGTGAGATTGTTCATCTGGAAGAGGACCAATGTTTCTGTTTCTGGAAATAGTATTGATAGAGAAGTCATTGCTCACTTGTGCCAGTACTTCAAGGTTTTTGTGAACGTATCAAACGCTGCAGTCAAAGATAGGAGATTAACAATTTCTAGTGCTTTGCAATAAAATATAAACTGCAGTGCAACCTGCTGTTTCTTGGATTTGAAAAGGTCCAATATCCAAGAGAGCAACTCCAATAACAATGTACCACGGTGCACTTTATAATCCCATAAACATTATTCTGCACATGATATGGCACACAAAAGATGAGAGAAGAGCAATCCTGGTATGAATATCATGTCTTTATGTTCACTGCATTAATGAAATTCATTAGTAACAGTTAGCTAGCACTAATCTACTGAAATTGAAATATGAGGCCAGTATTGAGGGCAGAACGTAAGTAAAATGACAACTTCATTAGCATAACTACAACCGTGCATCATAAAAGTCTTATTAAAAATTGCTCCCTAAATTGCCATATTAGTTTCTTTATGAGGTAATTTCTACATACGGTAATAGAATCTTTCCTTTAGCCTCCAGTGCGTATTAAACTCACTCATCTTCTTCTACAAACTTATTTTAATCCACTCAAACTATAATGAGCCAATATGGCTAGTTCAACCATTTGCCAATTTGCAGAGACTGAGACTTTAATTCTTTTTAGCAGACAAATAAACAGTAAAAAAGATAAATAAATAAATAAAAATATCCTATTTTATTTTGACCACAGATGGCACAAAATCTCAACACATTTAATAAATGGTTTTGCTTATCTTAATTGTGCCATTTCATCAGAATATCAGCATTTGTTAGGTTTAGTCAGATGAAACAGTTGTGAGGTTTACTGATATAATTGTGTGTCTCAAAAAAAAAAGGGATTTATGACATTATATTATGTTGTATATCAAGGTTTTTGTATATATTTGTTAATGGAGGATTTGTGGACACATTCATGTATTTGTAGAGTAAAATAAAACATTGCTTTTATTTTGAAAAGTTAAAATTAGGGGGTAAGAGGTTTAAATAAATGCACATTGTTCTTATGAACATTTTAGTAAAATAAAATCTTATAATTAAAATGGAATGGAAAAAAAATTATGCCAAATTTCAAACAATTTAAAATTGATGTTAAAATATATTTAGAAACCGTATCCAAAATAAAATAAAAAACACCTTTATTCAGCCTCTATTTTATTTTATTTATTTTTCTCATTTAACCTACTCCTGACATTTAAGCATACTCCTGTATGTAGGCTACACTATGTTTTGTTCTCATTAAAAATTAAAAAAAATAATAATAATGAAGTAAACATCAAAGATGGCGACATTCCACAGACCTGACACGAGTTCAATCCATAGACAGTATGGTTCAATCGGGCGCGAGTTCTTCATTCAAATCACGCGCAGTCATAACAGTAATGACGGGAATCGGGATGAGCTTCGGTGGAGACTGCATCAAAACATTCAGATAAACTGCTCATATCTGCTTCTCTGTGAGTAACCGAAACCACACACGAAAACACGAACGTGACGTGACAGACAACTAGTTGTTTTGTGCGGTTCGTCGAAAAGGGGCTTGATAAGGACCGTCACATTAATTAATATTTTCCGGGCAAAAATGGTCTATATTGGCTACTGTAGGCTATGAAGCACAGCTCACATAAAAGTCACTTTCAATCATGTTCAGCTTTCTGCGTGATTAACTTGAACCTCTTGTGAATTCTGCATATGGACATTTTTACCCTTACGCGATATGATGATGAATGCTCACACGTCTTTAGAGTTAAAATGTGTTCGGTTCGGTTATCAACCTTATTTTAACATAAAAAAGCGCGTCCCCTTCTAATGTGTCTGTCTTCTGGTGTCATTGTTTGTCATTGTTTCCAGTTACACATGTTTACATTAGCTGTACAAATTAGCAAATGTTGCTTGATTTGGCAAACTGATATTTCTTGCCATATTATGAATGCATTTTCAGAATTATAACACTGGTTTGTTGGGCAAAGGTAACCTACCATTTACTGCACTTTGTTATTATTCTAGTTCAGGATAGGTGGGCACCTCTGTTCTGGTCTCCGTCCACTGTTTGGATTAGACTGTGCAGTTTTTCACCTATTCTAATCAAACACACTTGAAAAATCTAAGCTTAGTGACATTTTCGGACATGCCCATTGACTCCAATGTTAAATGGGTCCATGGCCAATTCTTTTATAGTCAAAAACTCGAGAGAGGAACCATTGTCAAAAAAATGTTGTACTCTTGTTCATCCAAAACAAACTACAATATAGACTCAAGGTGTTACTTTTACCGGAATTATCCTTTAATCGTAGAACAATGGTCTCTACGATCAACTTAGGCTTACGATTTGGGAAACAAAGCAATGTTTGTTCTAAGTGTGCGCTGCAGTTTTGTCGTCTGCCGCTTTAAAATAATACAGGACTGACAACCATTAAAATGTGGCCAACCTGTGATACTATCAATCGTACACTCAAGTGTAAAGAAAATAAATGAATTTGACTTAAATCGAGAAAAAAAAACTAAAAACAATTATGTCAATCAACTTAAAATAGTTTAATTGAAACACCTTAATTATAACATATCAATTTAACTTAAAAAGCTAAACTACGGAGAATAAATTGTGTTGATCAATTTCACAATAAAATCAAGTCTCACAGGATTTTCATGAGACAATTATTATAGTTGCCTGCATGCTTTACAAGGGACTGCATTAGGGGAGTACATTTGGGATTTTTTGTTATTTTATGTGTTTTTCAGTAAAGGGAAATTACATGTTAGTGTTTACTGTTTAATGTTCAGTTACGTTGGACATTTGAAGGAGTTATAATGTTTTGAATTTTGTGGTTACCACTGAAGAGGGCCGTTTGTGGTTAGTCTGTGGGCAGTCGGTGAGCAGCAACTATACTTATGGCGCTTTTCCATTACCAGTACCAGCTCGACTCGCCTCGGCTCGCGTTTCGCTCCGTTTTCCACTGCAGATAGTAGGCTTGTTTGAGATGCGCCTTGCCTCGCCTCAAATGTATGCGAGAGTAGGCGGCTACAGTGAGGGGAGGAGTGAAAAAAGTGCAGGCAAGCCGGACAGTTCTCTCTTCTCGCAGTGGATCTGACACCTGTGAGATCAGAGATGCATTTCGCTAGATTCACGGGATTCACGCTTGTGCACAGTGTTGCTAATAAACTGGAACAAGACAAGACTTGTATAATGAACAAGACACCCTGTTATTTATAACACTGTTACTTAATCCCATTCTAAATACGTGTTTATCAATCTTTTTTTTTTATTTTTATAAAAATTACGTAATCACATAATCCATACCATAGATATCGCACTGTCAGAGAGTTTGGGAATACTCACACATAATTTATACATATAAAAACACGAAATCAGAGTTTTAAATTCAAACATTTTAAAAGAGAACAATACGTCAAGGTTGTTTAAACCAATGAGCATTAAGCTGTGTCGTCAGCAAGTCGTTTCCCATCGACTAGAGAGCAACTGCGCGCAACTGCAGAATCCGACACGTGCGCCTTACGATCGCAAGAGTTTTTTGACATACGTCAGCATGATATCAGAGCCAGGCGGACCGCACTCGGACACATTTCTAACCGGCATGCATCTCGCGCTGATCACCGGTGATCGGTACTGCGCAGATTTTGCTCATCTCATACAAGCCTAGTACCTCCACAATAGTACCTGGTCGTCATAGCGACGCGACACACACCCGCTACCCACACACACAGGACAATGGAGGAAATCTAGTGTATGCTGTTTTACATAATATTAGTAATGGGTATACCGTATATCACGCAATCTCTGGCAAAACTATTGCCCGGAGATTATTAGATCTCTATTAGATCTCTAATGCCGGGGTTATTCAGGATACTCCGTCTGGCGCGTGCAATGATGACGCAGTGAATAGTGACGATTCTCTCATCAGCAGTCTGGCGTGTTTCACGTCACGTTTTAGTATCGTAGTTTTTCACGTCACGTTTTTCGTAGTTTTAGTTATATGAAAAAAAGTACCTGGAAGCAGCTACCGGTACAACTTTTACACAGTGGAAAACCAAACAAAGGCGAGTCGAGTCGAGGCGAGCTGGTACTGTGTAGTGGAAAAGCGCCATTAGTCAGTACTAAGTCCAGTCTTCCATTGTTCATACATTGTGTTAAATAATGAATGAAGTTGCATGGTTAAATAGGAGAAAAATAATTAAACCTCAGTAAATTAATAAGTTGGACTAACATAAGGAAATTTAAATCGTGTTAAAATTTGACAAGTAAAATCGTGTTAATTTGTCCTAAAGCAACTACATTTTGTTAACCCAATTAAACTATTTTAGTTTAAAATAACTAACTTTATTCAATTCAATTTTTTTGAATTTACTAACTGACTATCTAACATAAATCCTCAACTATTCACCATAGTCAGAGTGAACAGATGGAAACAAGGCTGTGATGGATGTACATATACTTACTTTACAGTGGTATCATATGTGTGTCATGTCATTTTTAAAACTCACAACATTCAAAACTGTCTGGTGGATTTTGTTTATTGAAGGTTTTTGGAAAGATGTTTCATCAGCTGAACAATCGATATGCTGTTAAACAACAGTACAGCACTGAACACACTGTCGGCCTACAGTACTTCTATCCCTTCTATCCTGTCAAAAATTAAACGCTGCATGACTAAAGTCTTTTCCCAAACTAGGGGGTCCTGAGTTGATGAAAAGTTAATAAATCAAAAAAATTATTTCCAAATAAAACTTTTTAAATAAGATTCCGTGCACTATATACTGTACTGTAATACATGTTATTAATGGATGTATTTATTTACCTTCTCTTAAAGTTGGCATTAAAATAAAATTCACCCTCTATCTGTTTTAAACTTTCATTGTTTGAAGTGTTTTCACTACAGCAATAGTCTTATTTAAGGGGTAATGACTGTCAGGATATACACACTGAGCAAGAGGGGAGTTAATCCAGACAAACTTTATTGGATCACACAGTGGGCGCAGGAAACAAACAGTAGATCTTGGTTGTGGCAGTTGATGGATGGTAGAAGGATGTTAATGAAAGACTTTGTCTTACAGATGGTGATGGTTGACAGTCTGCTAGAGCACGCACCTCAGTATAGTGGCGGAGTATTCGAGCAGGTTGGTAACGCTGGGGAGAACAACACACTAGGACAAACACAAGGGATAATCACAGGTAAGTTATCTGTAGATAATTCACAGGCATTGGAAATCAGTAGATTGCAGTAATGAGTGTATCCTTGAGCAAGGCTAGACGCTGAGGGAACTGAAGTGTGTGCTATTATGAAGTGGTGATTAGCAGAGATCAGATGTAGGAAATGGCTGAGTGAGAGCAGGTGAGGAATGATGGGAAATGTAAGGGGCTTTTGCACCAGGTAGTTCTAGGAACTTAGTTATAGGAACTAGCCACCAGGGTGGTTCCCGAGAACTAATGGTTCCCTTAGGAACATTTTCCTAGTTGCATTCGCACCGTCAGTGGGAACTCTGAAGTGATGTAACCCGCTCTTGTTGTGACTTTTATTTTGACGGCTCGGCGGACCCTAGAATGTAGACATGCGCATAGTCAGTTTCTAGAGTAAATACTAGGCTATAATCTGCTTCTTTTTTTTTTTTAATGGCTGGTGATGATGTTTCGCGTTCGTTCAGCTAATCAGCGTACACGTTCTGGGTGTTCTACGCTACTCTGAAGTTGGAGAAAAATTAGTTCCTCCAAAAGGAGTTCCTAGAACGAATATCGTTCCTAGTTCCTGCGGTGCGAACACACGCCAGTTTGAATCTGGCAAGTTGTGTGACGCCACTGAACATTCTAAATCCCATATGTGGGACCGCACCGCTCAAAAGGTTAAGGGGCGGCTCCTTTAAGGCTTGTTTGTAAACGGAAAGATGTTTTTGCCGTCCTTCCTACGGGATTCAACATACGTCACTTACTCCGTTGCTCTGATTGGTTGTAGGTCTATTCAATTGTGTGCAGAGGCTTTTTTTTTTTCCTGGTTCGGTTGAACCCCCCTATAATCACAGCCCAATGGAGCAGTATCAGACTCATATTCTGACTAGAATCTGAGTATGACAACGTCAGGCTAATAATCCTCTGACACGATCCAGGATTCCATTATAATTTGGTTCTACCACTTGTTCCTGACACTGGTATCCTTCTGAAGTCTACAGAGATGTAAACGAGCAGTTTAAACTGGACGCGTAAAAGCGGACATTCCTTTACGCTTCTATTTATTCCACCATTTGGCCTTTGTCGCCAGACTCAAGTACATGGAGTAAACTGAACAGCATATACTGTAGACAGCATCAGTGATTATAATGGTTTCTATATTTGCTTTTGATGCGATGCTTGCATCTTGCCATTAAGCGACTGATCGCCAGAGAGCAGAGTTTATGGTCCAATGATGTAAAACTTTTAGTTGATTTCTTGCTCTGAAGACAGGCTTATGCAAATTAATTTGCCCGTATGATGTCACAAATCCCCCAATATCCAAACGAGCTGTTTAAATGCTTTGTTTATAACGTTTTAAGCTTTGCAACTTGCTGGGTGTTTTAATGGTACACGGATCTCTTATATGTCAAAAGATCAAAGCAAATTTGATTTGGCATGTCATGACTCATTTAATAGTTTGATATTACTATAAAATATGGATATTAATAAACAGCAGATATTTCAAAAGGTGTTTCACATCATTACTGAAATGCCGTATTGACCAATCAGCATCCAGGATTGAAGCCATCTATTAAAACATAGTAAATACAAATAAAAAGTGCATGAAACATAGACATTTGCAGAAAAATCCTTAGATTTTATAGCATTTTTAGCTAATTTCAGACAAGCATCCTGAACTTTTCACTGAAATGTTTTTATTAATTTTCTTGTCTCCTCTTAAACTGCAAAAATGGGGCTGGACAGGGTCATGACCTTCAGATTAATAATTAAAGCTGAACTTTAATAGACTTTGGTAAGAGTGAGAGGAGAGCGGAGGGATTGAAGCATCAATCTCTGCAGGATTTGGTTTCAGGGTGGCGTGAAAGTCAGGAAGAAGGAAAAGGTAGACACAAAGGGCATGTTCAGAAATGCCAATAAATGAATGATGAACGATTTTACCCTGATTAGAAATATTGTGATTTTTCACTGCTGTCAGTGGAATAAAGGCATCAGCAACATTGCACTAGTTACTGGCTTTTTCATAATTGAGACTTTAGCTGCTAGCTGTGCCCACAGCTCATCATTAATCAAATGGGCTAAAGCTACGACACTGTGACAGCTTCAGACGGCATTAGATGAAGAAAGCGCTTTTCAGGTAGCCAGGCAAACATTACAAGTCATTTATCTACCACTGAAGTACTTAATTGTTTTCCCTCAGCATTATTATCTATTTATCTATTTCTCTGGCTTCAGCATAGTTAATATTACCTTTCATCCAGTTCCATTAGGCAGAATCAAGTCGCCTGGATCATTTATATTCCCATGACTGAACTTGTGTTGATGAAAAGCCTGGCTATTTAGTTTGCTTTGATAAGTATAAATGCCATTTTATTTCACGGAAGCTCAGAGGAAAATTCTGTTATTTTGCTTAGAGGCTCTATCCGTATAATTCTTGAGTATAATGGAGCTTGTTTCATTTAAGTATCAACTTTGCCTATCTTAAATTTATTTAGGAAACAATGTTCTTTTATAATAATAATCTTAAATTGTTTCGTGGGTTAAGGTTTATAAAATGAGCTGATTTTTGTCTGTTATCTTGGTCATGTAAATGTGCACTATATCTCAGAGAAACAATTAATAACCCTCAATGACTTTACACTACATGTATGCCTGGGTTCTTCTCAGAGACCCAAATGCTGTGTGTGTTCATAATTAATTATGTGATATTCAAGTTTATGAAGTTTATGCCCATCTGATCTAATCGATTCCCACATGTATATATGATTTTAGCGTATTTTTTTATATTTTATTTGAACTCTTCGAAGAAGCTTTATCCTCAGGTTTACCACAAAGTAAGCATGCATTTTAAAAATGGTAACTGCAGTTTAATATAACAGTTTTATCATAAGATTAGGAGTAGACAATAAGTATCAAATTAATACTTTGTGTGATTTTCCACAAATTAAATTTGAAATGATCATTTATTCAGTTTTGGAAACTATTTTTCATGTCCTTGTCCCCAGCTTAAGTGTTTATGATACCATCCGCGCCGGTCTCCCATAGGTCCTTGCTATACTGTGTGACGTACCATGGAGAGAGACTAAACATTTATGTTGTACATTGCTGGTGTTCTGGACGTCTGTCTGTTTCATTTATCAAATATTATCTTACGAATTCAAACATATAGTAGATTTCATTATACCGCACTCAAAAGTATTTACAATACATAAGGTCTTTGCAAAGTTGTTGACCATCAAACATTTATGGGCGGAATAGCTTGAATGGCAAATCCCATTATGGAAGTTAAGGATGTTCATTAATTATCTGGTTTAATTGGATGGAGGCAGGCGTAGAGCATCTTGTCGAGTGGTCATTGCCAGTTTCAGTGTTCCATTAGAAAGCAGCATGTCCCCCAAGTCCCTGTATTACACTGTGCTTTATTGATTAATGACTATAATTTATTATAGAGAGGAGGGCTGTGCATCCACTTAAATGTACAATTAATCAATGCTCCGTCATATTATGTGCTGAGGTAAAGGTATAGTGGTCACTACGGAAAAGGAGACGTCAAAACGTGCGGTTATATGGCCCGCACGGCGACTTAACAGTGACTTAAGACTCTTTCATTGTGTTAATGCTACCTGTCCCATGTGACAAATGCTCTCCTCAGAAATTGAATATAACTGCTGTTGATGGACTCACCGCCATATCGTGGGTCTATCACTCAGTCAAGCCAGCAGAATAATGCAGCACCCTGTGCACCCTGCAAAACCATCTATTAAATGAAAAAGTGCCCAAAGGTTCAAATACATCATTGTTAAATCAACAGTATTATATTAAGCAGGGAACGGATGTAAGGAACCCAGGGCAATAGGAGGATAAATTTCAACTTTCTGAAATCCATTCAATGTCATTATTTCCCAGAGAAGCGTGACACATATGACATGTTAAATCCAGCTTTAGAAAAGCCATAATTGATCATAAATTTTAGTGGCATGCCTCAAGAGTACCATGGCTGTTTCCATAGCTGACATTCCAAAGTGTCAAGAATATAATAGAGAATAGATACTTTGAAATCTTTTCAAATTCATTTTGGCCTGTTATGATTATTGATTAATAGTCTGATCCTGGTTATTCAATCTACGCACAATTATTTTAGATAGACGCAATAATTGTGCAGTTTTAATTTATTCGCATTTGCTATCCAAATAAGCCAAATATAAGCGCTTCAATAAATGCCATGCACAATATTATGTTTTTCTTTTCCGGTTTGGTAGGGAGAAGCAGGAGAGTTAAATTATATTATATTACCGTAATTATAATTTTTACAGCATTATAGTTTATCATAATGGGCCCATTTTATTAATTTATTTAATTCCAAGTTTACACAGTAAACGTTTGACATGAACAATACAGGATTCAATTGTTAAATCGCAATTATTTGTATGACAATCAATCATCAGCTCATGATCGTGACAGGCCTAAACACATTCAAGGTCATTATACAAATCAGTTGTCATTTGTGTCCCTCTTACACACATGCAAAACTAATATCAACGTTGAATAGCTGAAACCATTTTTTATTAGTAACTGTAACAAAAATTAAGTAACTGGATTTGTGTTTTGTGTTTTTTTTTTTTTTTTGGTTGCCAATGTATTATTAGAAGTTGTCCCTATTGTCAGTCTTTTGCTGTTTTAAATCAATGAATATTCAACACATCAAAAACCTTTATCATAATGACATCATTGTCCTTTCAAGACTAGATGTTAAGGTCTTTATCTTATGTTTTATGTTCAGGCATAATGGAGGATATTGAAATGTCAGAACTTTTCAACGCATTTTTAACACTGAAACACATTATTCAAATAAGCCTTACAAAAAATGCACTTCCTTCAGTGCTTTGATAATGTAAAAAAAAACATTGCATTTTGCACCCAAACCACCTTGTCACCCTGGAAAAAAGCACCTGTTTCACACAATGACCCTTAAAACGATACATGCTACAGACCAGCGACTCTGCAGTCTACAAGCTGCATGCTAGACCCTTGTCACTCAAACATGCATGCCTGAAAACAATTAGTCCTGTTGTGGGGTGAGAGGTCTTCACGAGAGATCTAAAGGGACATTCCCCGTGGGACCTTAAGAGGAGTGACATGGGGGCAGTGGGAACAGGCAAAGAAATCACAGGGGACTTGCAACTTCTCACCAAACTCCTTCCTCTACAAGATCTTGTAGACCATATTTTGCCCACTTAACTGTAGAAAATGATGATAGAGGCATTCAGCAGGATTTCACCATTGATTACCTTTATTTTCTGATTCTTATTTTTCTCCAAAAATTGTCTGGACACTGGGTGATGATTATGAATAATCAATACTGCCATGAACAACCACAACCCTGGTTGTTCAGACCCCCTAGTTTCATATTGCAGAATATTAAAACTTTCAAATTATTGACAACAACTTTTCTGAAATGTAAAAGATAATGTTATAAAATCACGGAAGCTGTAGTTTTACTGTTGAGGCGTTGCTTTGTCTAATGCATACCTTTATTTTATTATGTCCTATAACAATTTAATATAACTTGCTCTTTTGAAATAAAAGGATCAAATGTAAAATATATTTCAAAACTTAAATCCTACACATAGATTGTCCTAAACACCAGAATATTACCCTATTATTCTAAATGTTATCATTTCAGCCCCTTTAACACCAAACATTGCAAAAAAATAAATAATAAAAACATAAACAAGTATGACTTTCTTGTATGCAACACAAAAGTAAATATTTTTAATAATATACTGGTCCCTTTTCATGCGATTTATTATAATAATTTTACATTCATTATATTGAAAAAAAAAAAGGTCAGATATTGTTCTTAAAATTACTAATATTGCATGACCCCTGTAAGTGAATAACACACCAGTTCTGTCTTTGTTTCATGGCTTTCCTTTATTTTTACATTCAAACAGCTTCTGTGTTTTTGGACTTTATGGCGGAAGAGTTTAGAGCGGAAAAGCACTGCTCTGAGATCATCAGGGGCATCTTCAATCGTCCGCAATAGTCTGGCAGGACTGGTGGATACCTTGTTAGATTGAGGTGCTCAATCAAGGCAGCTGTAGAGTGCCAAGTCTGTGCAGAGAGAAAGAGTGGTGATTACAAGGCTATGGGCGCGCAGAGCAGGGGAAACGGACTAGCTCTCCGCAGGTGGCCCTCTGACATTCAAGCCTGCATTTTCTGAATCAGTCTTGAGTGATTAGGGCAGCGACAGGCAAAGGACAGATCAAACAATTATTTCCTCTCTTCCACCTTTTTTTTTCTTCTTGGCCTCATGAAAGCGGCAGGTCATTTTTTCCTCTCCTTTTACTCTTGTCTTTCCCCACATATGACTTTTGCCTTTCTTTAAAAGTCAAAAGAATCTTTGGTGGTTAATAATGCTGCCATATTGATAATTTTGTTGCCAAACATTTTAATAAGATCAAGACAACAGTGTATAATTGAAATCACACATTTGAAGAAAATTAGAGACACCGTTAAAGGAACAGTTCACCCAACAATGTCCAGTTTTGCAATGTCGCAACACCTGAAATTGCAAATAAGTTAAATTTAATCTCTGATTAGTGGCATTAAGCAACATTACAAAAAAAGAATCAATCAATCAAGAAAGAGTGAAATGGAGCTAGAAACCTTGAGCTGAAAGGAGAAACAACACATTTCGATGTTGTAGCATTATGTAAGCCAAAACCACAATGGATAAAATGGAGAGCATCATGCAATGCTGACATTTCTATATGTTGTAAACATAATTCCGCAGCCCATAATACAGGCAGTGTAGAATTCAGCACAAGAGGGCAGCATTCAAACCCACAGCTGCTTCACGGTCTCCACCTGAAACAACAACCATAAAAACAGCAGCCAGGCTGGAGGTTTCACTCTCTCTCCATGGCTTCATGTGGAGCCATACATCCAGAACCTGCTCTCTTTACCTCGGCCTTCACACTGCTGTCTACCACTGATTCACATCACAGAACGCAGCTCAGGCTTGCCTGGCCACTGACAATGTTGTCCGGCACTACAGCAGGGACTCCCTTTTGATGTGGTCTTAAGACGTTTTCATTTCTTACAGGGAAACCTGGCAAGGCCTTGCAATTTAGGGGGAGCCCTTGTAAACGTTTTAGAGACACATTTTGGCTGATAGAATATACTTTTGAATTGTGTTTTGCATCTTTTTAATCATATAGCCTTCTTCACATCGCAAAAACAGTGTTATAATGTCATGACAACACAACCTGAATGCTTACAAAAAAGAAAATAAACTACTTAAGTCTCCCCTCGGAGGGATTTCAGTTTTTGCAATAACATTTTGCTATATACTTTTTTTTTTTTTAAAAGCATCATTAATGCTGTAGTTTTAATATAATACACACCAGTATGGGACAATTAGAGGTTTATTTAGGGCTATGCGGCAGAGCTGCAAGCTAATGATACCTGGAGCTAAAAGCATACAACAGGGGGCACTAAACCTGGGATCATTTTAGATGTACTGTAGCTTCAGTGAGTCAACAACCAGTGAACATCTTTACAAATTGTAAAACAACATGCAATATATGGAAAATCACATATATGATTTGTTAATCACACCAAATACCAAATTTATTATGTATGCTCAATGCAGATGAAAGGAGAGGGAATTTTTAAAACAAGACCCAAGGGGAAAAATGAAAATGAAAGGTATTTAGGCTCTTTTTTTATTATATTTTATTACACCGTCATATAGCATATTTTTTTTTGTGTGCTGCAAAGTCTAGCTTCAAAACCAGCCTGGTGCTTCAAAGGCAAAGGATTAGAGTCTTTATCCCATAATTAATATGGTGGAGGGGAGAGTGACAGCACCTGAGGACGGGCCAAAGCGGCCAGCTTCATGCTGAGGCCACAGAGAGCCTGCTTACCCACAGTGCAATGCAGCCCAAACCCATCAACCAACACACAATAACCCACGTCTCCTTCTGTCTCTATTGATGGAGAATAATCTATTTCACAAGCCTTTTCTCATTTTTCATTTAACGGACGCAAAAATACACGCTTCTGATTGTGAAGCACAAATAAAAGCTATAGCCTCCTTTTCACTGTCCTGGTCGCCCTTGAAATGTATCCTGGGAAATTCTTGACATGTTTTTTGGCCTTTAACCCTACCAGGTCATTTTCATTTCCCACCAACTGTTAAGCAAAATAGGCAGGTCCTCTTCTGGCCCTCTCTCAGCTTCTCTCGCTCTCTCTTGCCTCCCACTCTCTCTTATCTGGCATGGAGATGCTGTCTGGGGCCACCGTGCTTTTATGACGAAAACATAGCTAATTCTGCTATTTCAAATAATTCTTTGATAATAACTGCATTTTTAATTCACATTCATTTTGTTCGATCAGTTGAATAATTAAAAATGAAGAATGTTTTTGAGGTTGTATTCACTGTGACATTCTACTTTTTATTTATTTATTTTATTTTTTGGGGGGGATTACAGGAATTACATATCTGAAATAGTAATTGGCACATGAATCATGAGGAAAATTGGAAGAGGAGATATTTTGAAAGAGCAGTCTGAGAGAGGGGATGACTCAAAGGGTGGGTTGATTTGAAATTGCCAGCAGTTGTTTTTGGAGAATTCCCTTCTTGCTTTGAAGTCTGCACCCCACTGAGTGCCCTAACTTTGACACAGAGGGGCATGGACGGAGCTATTTATATATGTTGTGGGAGAGGGCTTTCCCCGGGATTATTTGTATAGAAGTATAAAAAAAAATCATCATTGGAATATAGATTGCGTGTGTGTGTGTACAGTGTGTATCTTATATGTATGTATATATATATATATATATATATGTGTGTGTGTGTGTGTGTGAGACCTGTGCTGGCAAAATGAGTCGAAATGTGTTCACGTTATAGGCAAAATAAGTGAAAAATTAAAATTTTGGTCAAATTTCCACAAATATTTGTTCAATAAGCCCTCGCCCAGGCTTCAAGTCCTTCAATCACTTGTCTAGTGATTTCAATGCTCCAAATAGCAATTAAACATCTACAATTATTTGTATTTGTTCGTGAGAGGAGTACTTTAGTTTTCTGAGAAGAGTACTTTTCATTTGTCCATGAAAAATTGCAGTTTTTCTCTGCTCGTTCTTGCGCTTCCCCTCAGCACAAGTTTGGTATCGTTGGCACAGCATTCCAATTTTGTGAATATTCATAGCGAATTCTCGATGGCATGAGTCTGAACCAATGAAATGTGATTTTCAAACTCATGCTGATGTAAACAAAACGATCTCACTCGCGCTGACTGACACGAAGCTTGCACACTCAGACAGCGCGCAATCCCGATATACACGTACACAGAATTACAGTATTTCAAAATATCTGTCTTGGCAAGTATTCACTCAAACATTATCTGTTATGTCTTCAATGAACGTTTGGTTGAACTGTTAGGGACTAACAAATGATGTGTAACATTATATTAGATTAATGTGGTACAATAGGTCTTGAAATATAAATGAATGTTCAGTAGCTAACTGAGCATGTACTGCAAATAAACTTTTCTGTAAAACCTTAAAAGCCTAATGTAGAGGTATAGATTTTTTTTTTCTGTTTTTATATGTCCTTCTATAACTTTCTCCATTGACAACCCCTTATGAAATGCATGTCTGTTTGCTGCGGACCCCCTGCAGTGACTCTTTTGGCAGTCTTATAGCGGGGTCAGTCGAGGAACAGAGCGGAGAGACTGATTCTGGCTGTTCCCAGCCCATGCACATCCACCCTTACATCTGCTCTCTTCCAAACACACACACACACACACACACACACATGCCACTGCTACATCCCTGCATGCTGTTTGCCTTAAGGAGTCAAACCTCAACAGTATTCAAGACAAAAGAGGAGAAATTAGAAGGAGAGGTGAAAAGAATCACTCCAGCTGCACAACGCTTGTTTCTTTATCCATGCAAAAGCAGCTACACTCTTTATGGGCATCAGTGTGAAGGAATAATGCGTCCTTTGATGTTGGTTTACAGTATCGCACTGGGGAATCACTAAGGCCACAACTAAAACCTTACAAAAATGTCTAAAGGAATTACAGAACGCACCGTGGGGACCACTAATAAATTGTAGGCATTTTAAATCAAACCGACGGGCCCAATGGAGAACAGTGACACTCAAGGAAGACACTGTGACAATTTTCAAGTCACTGATCCAGCGGCAAGACAATATCATACAGATGCACGTAAGAAGGTCAGACTTTAGAGGAGGTTGAGGGGAAAGGGAGAAGGACAGGGGACTTATTATGGCTTTAATCTCCAAGCTCTGAGATCAAGATCCAGCCTTCTCTTCTCCCAGAGGGCACTGATCAATCAAGACCTGACTCACTCAAACTGTTTGCGCTGGGTTCTCCATCTATCACCAGGCCTGCTCCTCCACCATGTCCAAATATGTGGCTGTGGAAAAAAAAATCGCTTTCAATTAAGCACCTTAAGATAGATTGATTCTGCTTGATTTATAGTGCATGAATAATTACGTAAACAGGATCTCTAATGAAATCGAAGGGTAGGATTAGGTTTATTTTCCGAGCTTCTGCCAGCACGAGCCGCGAACACGAAGGAGAGCGGTCCTGTCCCTCAGAAATGGGAGGATAATGAAAGAGTGACAGAACCTCTTAAGTGGCTTTCTCTGAAATCTGAATGAGTCGAAGAGAGAAATGCAGCTTTAATGGCAAATTCATTCAATTTGACAAACAAACTATTTACGGAGAGAAATGTATGAGGCATGTATTTCTCTTTATCTTTTGTTATCTCTTCATCAATGCTGAATTTGATTTTTTTAATATAATTTAGACTGAAAATAAACCTTATAATGCAAAACTATCTTTCTGGCATGGCACATGATAGTTTGAAAATAACAGTAGTAATATTATTCACACATTGTAGACATTGTTACTAATTTAGTCCACCATTATAGTCTTTCTTTTTTAGTGGCACACTATGACTGATATCTTCAGTGTTTTGACTTATGAATACCTTTAATTGCATGCTGAATTTGTATTACACAACATATTCTGATAGCTGTGTTTTCTGGCAGCTATTCTTGTGGAGATATAATTGCTGAATATGTCCCCATACAGTTGGCAAAAAAATACTCTATAAAATGTCTAATGGTCAGTGATTTTACCATTGTTGAGAGTATTTCGCACTAGGCCTAACAACACCCCATTTCTATGGTAAAATAATTGTCGTTCGGTCTTGATTTTACCCAGGCCTATTGCTTTAGTAATTGTGTGTAGTAAGACACTATTCCTTTTCAAATTTGCACTAATTTCTTGACTAAAGCTAATAAGGTAACTTCCACTACAAATGATTCTGATAATCGGTTCAAATACCTAGCCTAGCCTGCATGCCTTATTTTGGTTATTTCCCTCCTGATCTCTGTGGATATAGCTTGTGAGTTAAAGTCAGCATGAAATTAAAATGAATCTTCTGTATTTTCTAAATGCATATCATGGATCTTATTTATTCATCTGTTCATATATGTTTTATTTTATTTTACTTTGTAATGTTTAATCAATGTCATAACTGGACCTTCCAATTTAAAATGTCAGACTTCTCTCTGGTGACATATGCAGGACTTCTCCAATCATTTAGTCCGCTTAAAGGAGAACTCCTGTCTATTTTAACATTGAGCTCAATTTTTTGTCAATTTGGAGTGCTGTCAATACAGAGATTTCAGCCAGCGCAAATACCTGTATTTACATCCTGTTTTCGATCAAAGTCCAAAGTAGTCGATTGTCGAGTTCACGCGCATAGGTTTAGTTACCTATGATCACGTGCGTGAACTCGACAGTCGACTACTGTGGACTTCGACCGAAAACAGGAACTAAATACAGGTATGTGCGCTTGTTGAATTAACATCATTTTTATGAATATCTTTCACATCTAATGCAGTCAGATTCACCGTGTTCACTCTGAAGGAATCTCTCAACATGGCTGGGCACTTGTAATGACACATCAAGGATGATAAGATAAATAAAAGCAGGTTTAAAATTTGCCCCATTCAAGTCAATAGGGTGCAAATTTTAAAAATAGTATAACACGGTGTAGGCAACACCGATTTTTGTCGTTGTTCTCTGTATTGACAGCACTCCAAATTTACTAAAAAATTGAGCTCAATGTTAAAATTGACCGGAGTTCTCCTTTAAACCCAGCAACGCTCACATCTCAAAATACTCTACTTTTTTTTTCTTTTTTTGTAATCTATTGCACTCTAATACAGAAGAAATGATTATATTGTAGCTTCCATTTCACCACAACTTTAAGATACTATATTGTTTCGTTAAATGGTTAGTTCACCCAAAAAAAATTTATTGACATAATTTATTCACCCTCATATCGTTCCAGATCCGGAAGACTTTTGTTCATCTTTGAAACACAAATTAAGATATTATACTGAAATCTGAGAGATTTCTTTCCTTCCATTGACAGTCTAAGCAACTACCACTTTGATGCTTCAAAGTTCATAAAGAGATGGTAAAACTATAATCCATATGAATTGAGTGGTTTAGTCCAAATTTTCTGAAGAGACACAATCGCTTTACATGATGACCAGATTTAATCTTAATTTAGTTTATTCACATAAACATTAATTAAAGCACAGATCAGATTTGGTAAACGGAAGCTCAAGGTCTTGTTTACTTAATGTACAAAATCCAATGAGGTTCATCCTCATGTGTTACGCAGGGGTGCGTTTCCTGAAAGCATCGTTAGCCAACTATGGTCGCAATTTCCATGGTTATCAGCATAGTTCAAAGAGTCTGTGTCTCCCGAAACCATAGTTCCAACGAACATTCGCAAACAGCATCTTGAGCAAAATAAGCATGCTAACATTCAGTACAATCTATATATTTTATTTAGAATACATACAAAAGTCGTTTACATCTTTTAGTTCATCAAGAGAATTAAAGCACAGTTGTGTGAACTCTCTAGTATGCAAGAAAGAGCCTATGATTGAATCTGGAAATAAAGCAAAATTACAGAAAAATTTGAATTATTCCTTAGATGCCATGTCCGTATTTAAAACAAAACATCAAGCATTAATTTGATCTCAAACAGGTTCATTAATAGAAGTTATTACTCCACCACCTGCGTGGCATCATTAACCAACGTGGTAGAATGACCAATTTGCAACTGTACAGTTTCGGGAAACAGTCGTGACTAGCTATGTAGTTGATTTCTTCAACAACGCACCGTACTGTGTTAAGCAGCGAGTTACACCCCAGCGCGCTTGAGCTTCCGCAAGAACCAATGAGGTTTGTTCTCGTTCATCAAGAAGGTTCGGTTGAGCTTCTGTTTATGTTCGCTGACAATGTTTATTAGTTAAATCTGTTCATCAGATAAAGCGATCTAGCCAGAAAATTTTGACTAAACCACTTGATTCATATAGACATTTTACGATCTCTTTATGAACGTTTTGAAGCGACAAAATGGTAGTTCTGTCAATGGAGGGTCATTTTAAATATCTTCATTTGTGTTTCGTAGATGAAAAAAAATCTATGTTCTTGAGCGACATGAGGGTGAGTAATTGATGACCTTTTTTTTTTTCATCTTTGGGTGATCTAACCATATAACTCGATACAAAAATGAAGCTTTACAGAACCAGAAAGTCCCATTGAAGGAATGAGTCTTCAGTCATAACAGGGCTTGTTGACAATTAGCAACCATTTCTTCTGCTACTGATAAGAAGTGCAAGCCAGCTAGCATGTTTGGTTAGCACACAAATGGGTGAAAAGAGTTCACATGGAAAGGGATTTCACACAACTAACTCCCAATTCACAGCTCTAGGCACTATCTCAAGAGTGTGTGTCTGTGTATGTATAAATATGGAGAGCACCAAGAGAAGGTGTTATCAGTTTACAATCTCACCCTTCTTGACGGCAACTCATTAAGCTGGTTTCCCTAGAAACAATACTTCCATCAAGTGACTACATTAGAGCCCTAGTGTGGCAGCTCCCAATCGAGATGGCTTCATGCTAATGAATGTCATGAATATTAATAAAATAGCCAGTGACAAGAAAAAGAAAATCCTCCCATTGATTAGCGAGAGGGATGATGAAAGTCAAATCACCTGCCTCTGTTTGTGCAGATGAAATCAAAAGCAATTGCATTTAAAAATATATTTCCCCCATTCTATCATAATGTACTCCGCTTTGTCATTCTAAACCAAAAAAGCTGAAAAAGAAAACGGCATAACAGAATCAAAAAAGCAGTTTCATGTGAAACAAATACATTCTAATTAAGTCATAAACAGACAGTCTCAAAGCTCTCAAATTTGGTGCCATAAATTTGCTTCAGCAATTTGAAAATGCATACAGTATACATGTTTTCATACATTGTCTCTTGAATGTGCATTTTGTCTTACTGCACTTTTCATTTGGTTTACTAAAGTGAAAAAAAAATCTGCAATGACCACATTTGAAATGTTATGATTTAATAATAAAGATACATGCAACTCTGCTGATACATGATACTCTGAGACAGAAACTACAGTACATGATATATCAACACTTGTTTTCAATCTTATCACATTTGGAATTAAGTCAAATCTACTTAAAGGGATACTTCAGGATTTAGCATTAAGCTTTGTATCAGTAGAAAACCTGTAGTATTTTCAAATTACCGTGCTTCCCTCCCTCATGTCCCCCTGAGACGAGAGATTTATGTATTTTTGTCTGTAAAAAATCCTCCGATGACGCAAAAATCATAATTTTTGCATCATCTGAGGATTTTTTGCCCAGAGGCTAAAGACTACAGCCAGTAGAAGGCGCTAGATCCGCATGTCTTCAACCCGCCCATAGAGGGTGGGATCTCACTCACAGAATGTACAAATATTGTCAATCAGCCCTCTTTTTTTGGACGCTAAGCTAACAGGCTCTTGTTCTGTGGAGAAAGCTGAGTAGTAGGGGTTACCATCCTCTTTTTCCCGGACATGTCCGGTCGTCGAGATCGTCCAAAATGTCCGGGATTCGGCTCTTGCTTTCTGCAGTCGCTGTTCATTGTTTACATGCACACCTTTTGTTTCAATCTTACTGAATCCATTCCGAGCAGCATCTCAGCATGAATCTGAATGTAGTGTTTACATGAACGCTAAACAAGTGATGGGTTAATGTGCGTTTTAGCATTGCTAAGAAGATTCCCGCTCCTCCGTGAGAGATACGAGACCGGTGCGTCTCACAGGTGCGCTCATCAGTAATCACGCCACCGGCCTCGTGTCGTTCTCCCGCGGCCGTCAGCCTTGTCCTGCTCGCCACAGTAAACATAATGAATGGCGACTGTAGAACGCAAAAGCCGAATCCCGGACATTTTTGGCGATCTCAAAATCCCGGGCAGACTTGTCGCGGAGACTCACTTGTAGCCTAGCCTTGATTTTTAACTGCGGTCTCTTACCGGTAGGCGTGGCTTGGGAGTGGCCTCGTAGAGCAGTGAAGCAAGTGCATTCTGGGAGTTGTTGTCTGTCATCCACATGAGCCACACATCAATTTTCTGGCTTTTCTCAGTCTAGAAGGCTTCAATTTCACATGTCTACTACATAAATGACCCATTTTAAATACACATTCATCTTTACAGAGGTGAAGTATACTTTTCAATCATATATGTTGCAAGTAAATTTTTACTCACACAATATAACACTGAATTAAGCCATGCTTATATAGTGTTTGCTTTATGAGAGCATTAAGTAAATAATACTGTAGATATTGTGTAGACATATCTACATAAGTAATGTACCCGCCTGAACACAGAGACCTCAATACTTCGTTATTGTGTATGGAGTACCGTTACATTCCATGGATCATTTTTGAGTATGAATGTGTCATTTTGAGTAGAAAATGAACTCCAGGTGTCATAAAACAGCAAGTTACTAAACATAACAACAATAAATCAATAATAAAACAGTGAACATTTCAACCTTATTAATTATTCATGTCCCAGTGCATGATGGGAACACCATTATCAGAAAAGTTTGTGTTTTACTTAATTTAAGCTTTTAGAAATCAAAGCGTAAATATCAACATTATAAAATCGAGTACTAATATAGGATGTACTTTGTTTTTTAAATTATTGCCTGATCTAATATATTCAGGTGAAATTACAATAGTTTTTTTTCTCTAGTATTTCCTTCACCACAGAATAATTTTTATCAGTATACAGTAACATATTTTACGAGTTAACAGTTTTAAAATGAATTAGCACAATGTGATTTAACATGCAAATGTAAAAAAAAATGTAGAATAGAAAAAAAAAATATAACATGCAAATAATATTGTACGATTTAGACAGAATTAGACACCATTTTGCAAAAAAAATCTAATTGGGAGCATGTTGGTTGCTTCTCAAGTAAGTTGATCTTGTTTTTTCAAAGCCATTGTCCGTTAAATAAATATTTAAAAAAGGAGCAGCTAATGTAAGCTGGTGTGTATATAAGAGCAGTTTATAAATAAGGTTGTTAGTTCCAAAAAGGATTTCATACAGGTGTGGAACAACATAATGGTGAGCAAATGATGAACCGAACTACCCCTTTAATATCGATTTGACAATCCAATCCCCAAAACCGCAACTAACATGAGATGATACGTTCGGGTAGGTAAGTCTCATGCCACATTTTAAAAGTGGTTCATAGGCTGACACGTCACAGGGTTGATTTCAAAGCCATTTAAGAAGTGTAGAATGAGACGGATTTCCTGCCCACGTTGTCTTGAGCGAGAGGATATGAGGGGAAGTCACGGATGTCTCCAAGGCACAGGTAATGAAGGTGCCTTAATCAGTTAGCTGGTTCTGCTTGTCGCCTTCTCCGTCACATATCCACTTAAATATGGTGTGATGGATAGAATCGCAGTGCTTTATCAGGCTCAGTCACACTCCCAGGCCTCGGCCAGGCAAACGGGGCGAAAGATGACAGCTGTTTATCACATTGTAACTTTACAGAAGCCAAGCGCATAATCGCTGTGTTAATACTGTTTGAATGGTGTAAGTTTGAAACTCTTGGATTAAAATAAAGCTGAGAGGAGAAAAGTGCATATTTTTGCATGCAGAATGGTATGGCAGTCATACAAGATCAAGTGGCTTAGCGGGTAACCTGCATTTATCCTCCAGACACTCACGGAAGATGCCTTCATGCTTTCCCTGACCGGAGATGTGTCCGAAAAAATCTGACTATATGGGATTTGGCAATTTTGTATTGATGTCTGAATTCTTAGTGAACCACCTAATAACAGTAATACAGTGAATTCTGATTGTACAGTATACTGTTGTACACTTTCCAACATATAATATCCATGATGTAATGATGACTTTAAATTATTAATTATCAATAATGTTGCTTTCTATGCACAACTTATTTTCCAGCTATTCGTGTATGCGCATTCTAAACGCTCATCGGCTGTTTTACCTATAAGTCAGACTTCTACTCTCTCTTCTCTGCTATATAGCTAATACTTGCATATTATATTATTATAATATATTATATTAATACTTTAGGGACAAGAATGGGAATTTTATGTTTCATATAAAGATAATGGACATTGTTTCTATGACCACAGAAATGCTGCCCAGCGTAAATATATATATATATATATATATATATTAATTAAAACAATAATACATTAGTTATTTTTTTAATCATTTAATAAATTACTTTGATAAATGATTTATTTGTTAAATACTAATGCATTAACTAAATCAATACATATCTTTATTGTTTAATACATATAAAATATGTAATCATTTATTAAATCAATGTTATTTTTTTAATGCATAAAAATGTATGTTTGTTCATTTGTAAACATATATATATATATATATATATATATATATATATATATATATATATATATATATATATATATGGTATATAAATATTAAACAGGACATTCATGAATTCATGATTCAACTTTCCCATGAGTCATCGACATTGACAAAATGCCTGTGTGAACTAAAGGTTGTTGGTTTTAATTATTATAGTCAATATTTGGTACATAAGATACAGTGACCCTCTACAGCACTCTCCGGCTCGTGAAATAGTATTTACATCAGTGTTCAAATTCACTCCAACAGTTTTATTTGCTCCTTCCTCATATGGGGAATTTAGCTGGATTCTCTGTACAAGTGAGTGATTTTAAACACAGCCCAGGACTGGTTCACTAGGAGAGAATTAAAGAGTAATGTGGCTCACTGAAGCGTTCACTGCAAGTGCATTTGGAAACCTAGGGTTGGTCACAAGTGTCTCCCCAAGACTCCATTGATTCCTCGACATAGTGGAACTTATACTTTTTGCTTACAATGCTCCTGACAGTGTCTTCATTCCTCCCCCCCAGCCCCCAAACCCCCCCCACCCCCCGAAAATAATCCATTGTAACACACTTTTTTACCCCCTTCTTTTTCCCTTTTTTTTGTATTGAGACTGTCTCTCACCCTGTGCGTTTTATGAAAGACGCAACAGTGACTTGAATGTGTAATGCCCCTTTCAAAGGGGACGCTTGACAGGAAAAGAAGTTGGCAGAAATAAAGTGGCACTCTTTCCTTCCCCCTTCTTTGCTGCTGTCACACAAGCATCACAGACTCTCCCATAACCTCACAGCATCTCATCTGTCATGTTATCAAGTGCACACTTATACGTATTTCCCTTACATTAGCCATGATAGGAAAGACAGCCCAGGACTGACATGCGCTGGCCACTGTCCAATCATCAGCTGAATAAACACAGAGAACATTTGCTTGGGCAGGTTGGCAGCCACAGCCATGTTTGTCTTTCAGACCTTTTCCCCACACAATCCTCCTCCTCCTCCTCCTCCTGGTTTCAGAGGGGGGCATACTAACTTACAAGTGTGTCAGCCTCTCAATATGTGCTGGGTAGGGCTGCTTACGGCCTGCTCTTTCGGAAAACGAGCACTCTGTAAATGGGGAGGACTTTGAAGTGTCAGAGAATTTATTGACGGAGTGAAATATGAATGAAGTGGTAGCAGTCTCTGTTCTCGCTAAAGTGACATGAAGTGCTGCAGATTGAGTGCTGACTTAAATCCTAATAAACTAATACTCAATAAAGCTCCATGCTATCATATCTAATAATTGACTCTTTCATGAGTCATACATTTTTATATAAAATGTTTTGTTAATGTAAAACTTAAAATATCTCTTAAATACAAAAACATCAATGCTTCCTTTAAATGTATCGCATTCAATGTTTGAAATCAGTCTAATCATTTAATCTAAAATAAGAACTACATTTTCCCCAAAAAGTATACAAATACATTTAACGTAATTTATCATTTAACATTGATTTATTGCTTTTGACAAAATACTTAAAACATAATGTATTTAAGTTTGTTCATTGAATTTGATATATTTCAGATTATGAAATTATGAAAAATTTCATGAAAAATTACCTAAATTTAGATCTCTTTCAATAGTCATGCATTTTAGATACAGTTGTATTGCATTTAAAATACCACTTACGTTTACGGTACGTTCACACGGGGCTTCAGCGTCAACGCTTGACGGAAGGCGTGGCTGAAGTTTGGCAGACGCCATGGTCATAGCAGCGTCAGCCAATGAAATTAGACAGGAATGACAGGATGAACGTGATGAACGTGATTGGCTGCCGCCTGGCTACTGTATTTGCATAGAGCGATCCTGATTGGCTGACGCTTCCGTCTGCGGCGCTTCACTGGCGTTGCTCGCGGCAGAAGTTGAAAAATTCTCAACTTCTGCCGCGAGCAACGCCAGTGAAGCGCCGCCGACGGATCCACAATCCTTTTCGGCAACGCTTGACGTCACCCATTCAAAGTCAATGGGAAGCGTTGACGCTGACGCCCCGTGTGAACGTACCGTTAGAGTTTAAATGCATGCTGACCAAATTTAGTAATCAATGCCACACACACCTTGCAATAAGTATTCATGCATTTTTGCAGCAGCGGAATATTTCTCTCTTTTATGCATATTCAGTGAGACAATGCCTTGAAACCAATTTTAAATCAAAAGTCAAACTATCTGTTCCCAATTAAATAATCAAATAATAAAACACCCAAATAAATACAATAAAATAAGATTGGAACTAAACTTAAAAAAAAAAAAAAAAAAAAAACATTTATATTAATACATTTTCCCTTAAATGTACCCAATTGATTAAATGAAAGACCTGATATAAGACTGCGGCGAGCAGGACGAGGTCGAGGGCTGTGAGAGAACGGTGCGAGGCCGGTGGCGTGAGTGATAATGAGTGACACCTGCGCGACGCACCGGTCTCGTATCTCTCACGGAGGAGCGGAAGCATAGAGGAGCGACGACAGTGAAGATCGAGAGAGGAACAGGCCTGGATTTATGTTGTTTTGTTTGTTTTATTATGTGACAGCAGTCGTCCGTGAGGAGCTGTTGTCTTTTACTTTCGTTTTATATTTTTTCATTTTATTATTAACTGTGAATGTTCTCCGTTCCTACAATAACAAACTTTACAAATTTGAACTCTTTCAAAAGCCGTGATTTTTATTCTTTATATATAGGCTATATATATATATAAGATGTTGTCTTGGATCTTAAAATACCACTTAAGTTTAAAGCTCTTAGAAATTAATTTCAAACAACCATACATAAACATGTCTGCAACATATAATAAATCATTTGTGTATAAAGATCATAACAGCAAAATATGTCTCAATCCTCAAACGTTTTATGCATCTTAAGTCCTTAAAACCAATAGAGACAAATGTGAATTACAAACTAAGTGGAGATTGAGCTGTGACAAACAATGCGACTTAACAAAGCTAATGTAAACATGTGAAGGAAGCCATGCCATCTTCTATTCACCCAGACCTTCTTATTTGGAGATGCTCTTTCAGAGACTCACAATGACACGCAAATTCTGCTGTTTCTGTCAATTTAAACAAATAACAATGATACAAAAGGACACTTCCAGCGAATGTAAAATGCAGTGTGAAGGAGCAATGGGCCCATCAATGGATCTCCTGCGCATCACAACAGCCACTGCAGGGCAGGACAGGCTCAATATTTACATTTCCTTTTTGAAATTTGGTGAAAGGTTTTCTTTAACCCACAGAGGCCCGAATGAGAATTGGTAGATAATAAGAGATTAAAAGGTGAAGGGGGACAGAGAGGAGAGAGAACGAGAGAGAAAGGCAAATCCTGGCCTGG